>JBBBDQ010001134.1:85000-350000 GCA_037127315.1 Ascarosepion bandense | reverse complement strand
AAATTTTGTAATTTGTATTTATACACAAAAGTAATACAGAGGAAAAAATACTAAGTTTTCAAATACTGAATTTGAGAACACTTAAAATATTCTTAAAGCTTGTTGTATAAGAAAAAGGTAAACTATGGAGGACACTAAGTGATGTAATTTATTGTCTAGGAAGTAAAAGTGAGTAAATGTTGTTTTACGTTTTTATTTAATTTTTTTTTTAATGTAATTACCATTTATTTCTATGTATTTTATTTGTTTAATTATATATGTATTAATTTATTTTAAATATTTAATATCTTGAGGTAACTTTTCTTTTTAATTTATTAACATTTTTATGGTCATGTATATTTGCGTGATAAAGGAGTATTTCTTTTAAGAAAATAGATATTTGAAAAATTCCAGTATATACATTAACATTTTGGCAAGAATCAAAAATTGCACTTTCAAGACAAAATCTACAACAAATGGTTAATAAAATTATAACAAGAACAAGCCAGATAAAAAGACATTACTTCCCAACTCCTTAACATCAACTATTCAAAACAATCTTAATAGCAAAATAATTAAACTACTTCCAAAACTATTATGGATAGGATCAAAATCAAAATTATCCATAACAAAAATTCTAAAGCAGGCATATATTAAAAAAAAAAACTGCCACAGCTATTCCTTACAATATAGTGATTAAACTTTCAGAAATTTAAAAATCATATTTATAAAAATCAGAAATGATCTGCTACATAATAATTTATCCTACACATTAGTTATACACTAGAATAATTTCAATCAACAATTTTGATCTCAAGAATGCTATACTTATTAAGATAGATGACAAGTTTTTGAGAGTGAAATTATTGAGTCTTGCTTTATTTTTTTTTTTTACTCATGCAAGTTGGTTTGAGAAACAAGTAATTCTTTCAGGAATGGAGATATTTATTAAAAACACAAAAAAATAAAACAAAAATAAATTTTTATAAGATTTGAAAGTGGCATTAAAGAGTTTTCTGTTTAAGTAAGCTAATTCTTTTAATAAGTGGGGCATTCTTTAGATCAAAGTTGTGGTTGAATCTATGTGTGAGTGTGTACATATTTACCTGTACTGTTAAAAAAAAAAAAAAAAAAAAAAAGTTTGTAATATTCAGTAATTTTACAATTGCATTTATTTTCTGCATGGGAAACACTGGATTTTATCCATACAAATTTTGTTAAATGTAAAAGTTGTTTTTTTCAAATCATTAAATAAAAAACAAAAATTCTAAGAAAGTTAACATGAAACAAAAATAAAGTGCAACACATTAGCAGATCTATTTTCAGTGCTTAGATATTCCATTGTTATGATAGCACAAGGTAAATTCAATCAAAAGAGCCAATTAAAGTATCCTGTTACCAAGAAATATTTCATTATTAAGGCAAGATCAGACTGCTTGACCAATAAATTTATGTTTTTTTATTTTTTTTTAAATATGTTAAAGAAAACTGTGTGAAGGTTGCTGGAAAGATCTCTGTCCAACTAAGTAATTCTAACCAAAATTTTGATGTTTGAGCCTATTTTGAGAATTAAATAGAGTTTAAAAATTTGTCAGTAACATAATGTTGATTGCTTTAAATTAGGTATCTCCATTTTTTGTGATAATTCATGATAGTTAAGTTTTAAAATAAATTTTGATAAATAAAGACGCTTTGTTGAAGCTTCCATTTTAGTTTTAATTGAAAGCTAAAGGATTAAATTTACTATTTCCATTAAGCAAAATACTCTGTAATGTATTTTTCAAACAGAAAATATATTGATTAGAATTGATTTTTAAATTTATTTTTCTAAAATAGCTGATTAGCACCCACTTGTTAGTAGTCTTTCATTGCAATATAATTTTCATTATTAAAAAATCTTCCAAAATAAAATACACTTTTCTGAATCTTTGAGGAATATTAGCTGATTTAAAATATAATTAATCAGATTTGAAACAAGTATGTACTTACCCCCCCCCCCCAAAAAAAAAACAACTGATTTTAAAACAAACAACAGTAGTGATTTATGTACCTTTCAACACCCAGTCAAGCTATTTCCATGTTTATTACTCCCCTACAAAGACTATCTGCTAAAACATAATTTAAGAAAATGATGGATAAATGCTTTTTTTATATAATTTTTAAAATATTGGAAATATTCTCTTTAATGTAATTTTAGGAATGTTGAGTTTAAATTTACTACAGTCATTGATCTTATTTTCTGATAACATGTATGGTCAGCCATGCTTTCAAAATGGGCATGTTTTAGACACATGAAAAAAAAAATTAAAAATTATTTTTTAAAATCTTAGAATGTGATGATTTATATTAAGCTTTTCCATTTTCATTTAGTAAATAGTCTTCACTTAATTTAATAATCTAATGCAGAAGACGTTTTTAAAAGTTTAAAAGATTTCTGAAATTATAAAATATAATTTAAAAAAAAGAAAAAAAATGAAAATTCTTGCAAAAATTCATTATTCATTGCAAAATTCTTTTTCTTTAAATAATAATGCTCTTAATATATATTATTTATAAAACAAAAGCATATCTAATTAAATAATTAGATAGTTTTATTGCATTTTTTATTTTAGTATTTGGAACAAGTTTTTGGGAAAGATTTTGTTTGGAGAAAAAAAAAAAAAAAAGAGGACAATTTACAATCTCCAAGGAGCCCTGTATTTAACTAATAAAACAAAGTTAGTGGAAGAATTTAATTTCTAGAAATTTCATGAAATTTATTTCTGGTAGGGAGTAACAAATGTTAAAAAAAAAGTTTTTATGATTATTATATAATAATTTCATAAATACATTCATTCGTGAATAAATCTTGAAAATTTTATTAAAATCTGATATTTATTTGTTTTTTTTTTTACAAGAATTTCAAATCAATGTGTTTTTCAACAGAAACAAAAGTGCTAAAATTCCAGTAGTGAACTCTGGTGACCTCAACCTGATGTTTAAATAAATTTTTTAACATGTTAGAAAGGATAAAAAAATAATTAAAAACACTTTGGTCTTTCCTCTTAATGACAAACTTTTTTTTTTTATATTAAGTTTAGGGCCTCCTTTCATCATGATGAGCTGTTTTTTTTAGTGAAAAAGTGGTGGTATCTCCTTTAAATGCCCTTGTAGTTTTGTGTGTGTGTGTGTTAGAGAGAGAGAGAGAAAATAAAGTCAAAATTAAAACTTAGTCGAGACATTTTGTCCTCTGATAAACTTTATCAAGGCAAGTGTAAGGATTTTATTTTGCAACAAGTATTTATAAACAAAAGTAAAAATGTTTTTGTCTAAATTTCTGGGATGAGGAGTTATCATTTACAGTATCTATATTTTGGTAATTATCAATTTTGTTGTTATCACAATGTTTTGACTGTTGTGCCCTTTGGCCTTTCTGCAGATGTATATCAATCTGAACAACTTACAGAGAATTCTGAACTGAACTATTTAAATTTACAGGGGCAGACTGTTCTTCTTCCATTGCTCATGTATAGGAATATCATCTAGTTCTTATTTTTATTTATGTCAACATTATTAATTATTACTCACCCATTTACAGTGAGTGCAAGTATGCACTGCCTGACCCAAGGATTGAATTTATAATCACTGTTACCAAATTCATAAACCAATACTTATCCATTAAATGATTGTCCTGTATGGCAATTTGTTGTAGTTAACTTAGAGCTTTAAACCTAATCTGACTTCTGATTAAGTTGCAACTGCTGCTGCTTTGATTGTTGCTGCATTTGAAGACTGCTGTCATTTGTCCTTTCTTTATTAGCAACTCCTATATTGTATTTATTTCTATCATAATCCTACTAAAAAGGTCATCACTTAGCATATGCACCAATTCTTTCAGATATCTAACTCTCCAGTGTTCTTCTTTTTTCAGTATTTCCACTTCCTTCCACATTAACCTGTTCCCTCCATACATGATCGGCTATGCCTGATTTCATTGTATTGCTTCGAACTATGGCTTTTGATATTCCTCTCGCCTTACTTTTAGAAGGAAACTTGTTTTACATATTCTCTGTCACAACTGCAAGGAATCAAGTAAACAATTCTTGGTCATATTCTTTACCATGTTAGGATTTACTCTGGATTTCTCTGTAGAGTTGAATTGTTTTTAATATTGTCCCGATGTAGTATAAACTACAGATCTGAATCTTTTTCTGATAAGTCCTTGACATAACAGACTATGGCAATTTTCTGGTCATCCTCCTTGTCTCTTCTGTAGATGCCGACGTTAAGTTTGCTGAGTAGTTGTTATTCTAAAAGGTATGTTTGATGCTGATCATTTCTTGTTGGTATGTGTCTAAATTGCCATCAACATTTTCATCAGATTATCTATTGGAATGTTAGTACATTCTCTCAGAGAGGGGGTCTGATTCCAAATCACTGCCAGAATCTTATCTGTAGGAACTCTGTTGAACAAGGTTACCATCCAATTGTTTTGGATGGGAATAGTGTGTACTCGCTCTCCATAAAAATGGGTGAGTAATAACTGAACAGCAGTAAAAATTAGACATGATATCCCTAGACATGAGCAGTGAAACAATAACAGTCTAGACCTACAGATTAAATAAAGGGTTCAGTTCAAAATTCCCTGTAGGTAACCTAGATTGACATACACCTGAGGAAGACTGGAGGGCACAATGGATGAAATATGGTGCCAACAGAACAAAGATGAAGACAATAGTTTGAATATGAAAAAAAAAAAAAAGTTTTAAAAAATTTTGAAATCTAGGAGACACTTATAAATATGAATTTAAGTAAATTATAGAAGATGCTAATGATATAATTTATTAAACAAAAATGCGTAAATGATGCTGTTTTTGAATTTTTTTTTTTTGATTTCTTTATAATTTATATTTTAGTTTGGGATTAATTTATGTATTATATACTTTATACAAAAAGTTATAAATTTAACCATTTGCTTTTAGCTTTAACATTTTTAGAGACATATGTTGACTTGGGAAAGAAGCAATTCTTTCAGGAAAGAAGATATTTGAAAAAATTTGTAGCCCAAATTATTTTGATAAGTTACAATAGTGGCACTTTTGAGAACTTTCTTTTATGAGCAGAAATTAAACAAAAATAAAATTGCATCTACAAACACAAAAAGGGTTGTATACATAACAATTTATCAAATGCATTAGTCATACATACAGATAAATTCAATTGCTCTTTTGATCTAAAAAATGCCACATTTATTAAGAGTAAGTAACTTGCTGAGACGGAAAATTTGAGAGTGCAGATATTGATTATTATCAAAATATAAATCCACACCTTGGATTTTTAAAAAATATCTCCATTCCTCAAAGAATCACTCCTTTCCTAAACCAACATACATAACTATAAAAATATTAAAAAATTAAAAGAAAACTGTTTCAATTCATAACCTTTACTCAAAATCTATAATGCAGAAATTAATCCCAAACTAAAAGAACAACAAAAAACTTGTGATATTGTATTTTTGAATGCCTTGTAAAAGTTGCCTCACTTATCTAATCATTAATGAAAAAACCTGTCCTTTCATCATATGCCCAAACAAATGAGAATCTTAGGATATCAAGGTCAGGATGTATATGGCAATATTATCCAGAGCTGTTGTAAAGCTTGCTATTTCCTTAATTCAAAAACACATTGCTCATTTTGCAAATATGGCCTAGATTGAAGAAATCTTGCTCCGAGTTTTGAGAATATGTTCACACAGGAGTCTGAATTGTTAGTGATACCACTGGCCAACATTTTTCCTGCAAAGTTGCTGCCTTTCTTCTTTCTGGATAGGTGTGGGTGGTGCTATACCAATTTTGATCTTTTGCTCTCTGGCTCATGGTGATGGACCCAGGTCTCATCTCCAGCAAATATCTTGTTTAGGAAGGTGCTATCTGTGTTGTGTAGTTCTAGAAATTCTGTACTTTCATTCATAGATTCTTTCAGTATTCTTGGAACATATATTGCACAGTCCCTTTAAGCAGACTGCACTGTACTGCAGGCACTACCTTGACTTGCAAGAAAATAGTGATTCTTCTTTCTGTAATAAGAGCATTAATTTGTTTGATGCTTTCATTATTCCCAGTAACAGCAAGCCTGCTTCTGTGGGGCCTGTCACTAAAGTTATTTAGTATTTAGAGGATTATGAGTAAAGAAAAGAAGTTAATGCCACAAAGGTAATACTTTTTAAAGTTAAAATAGACATTACTTTTTGATTGAACATCATTATAATAATGTTTTTTCATTTTGGTAACAATCTCTAAGGATAAGGTAGAAAAACTTGATAAAGGAAAAATGAGTGAATCATTTGTAGCTCTTTATTGCCTCCTCTTGCTGTACATATCATAATGGAAATACAATACCCCCACTATATTGTCACATATTTATTTATTCATTTTTTTTGTTTTTAGTAGAGAAATTCAACTGGAACATAAAGAGAATCTTGAAATATCAACTACCTTAAATAGAGATAAATATTTTTGTTTATATGAAGTCTTGAAAAATCTGTTTTTGCCAATATTACAAAATCAAACAGTAAAGTGTAGTTTGCAAAAAAAACAAAAACAAAACAACTGGCTAAACTGGACTCATTTTGATAAACCATAAATTATAACAGTTACAATTAAATTATATTAAAAAAGATTCATAATGCAGTCATTTAATGTTCAGTTACTATTAACTGAATGAACGAAAAAGAAAAAAAGATTAGGTTAAATGATAAAGTAGTTTTTTTTTGTTTTTTTTTTTAAATAAAAATGTCTACAGTAATGGATTGCATATTGAATAGAAATGGTCAAAGGATCTTTGGCCTTTGGGTGCATGGGCAAGTGGCTAATAAGGAGATATCAGAATGGAAAGATGATTTTGCAGGAGGTTTGAGGGGGTGGGGCTAAGCATTCCAATAATGTTTATAAGTTGCTTTCACATCAACTTTAAATCAAATTGTCTTGAATATCTTACATGTTGGTGATAAAAGAGATGAGAAAAATCAAAGTTTCACGAAAGACATCTTCAAACATTTCTGTGAAATTTAAATTTATAGGAATAAATTTGAAAGAGTTTAGCTTATACATCCTACACAATTATTTTTGCAATCAGCTCTAAAACAATTACAGAAAATTTTAAATTGATTGCATGATCAGCTGAAAGTCATCCATTTTGATATCTTCATTGCAGTAACAGAACAATCTGGTCAAGTTTTCACAATTTGTTTAAACACTTAGATTTATGAGAGGTTTCTGAATCAAGATTCTAGTCCAATATCTGCATGAAAGGACAGAGATGCCTGAAAAGGAATGGGGATTCCAAAATAAGCTTTTTTTGTCTTTTTGTTCAAATGATTTAAAAATGGAATTTTTGTAAAACTGGAAATATTAGATTTATTGCTTCTTTAAATTAAAGGTGAAGAATTAATAAAAAGATCAAATACAGATTTATTCTATTGATTCCATGAACAGAAATCTTTCAAAGCCCTTAAAACTTGTATGTTCAAAATTTGTTTTAACTTTATACTTTCAGTTTTAGCTTATTTTGTAATTGTATTTCTTCAACTGCAAGTTTTCATTTCACTGAACCAATGAACCAATAACTAAAGATTTTTATCTTTAGCATGGTATTGAGAAACATAATTGGAAAACGAGTTTTTATATAAATAATAAAAAAAAAAAATTTTATAAAAAGAATTAGCCTTGTTAGTTTCAACTGTTATTTAAGAAACTAACAGGATTTGTAATATTTACTTATTGACTGAGGAGACAATAGGATTAGAGTTAGCAGATATGTTGAGGTAAGATTTGATTGAAAACAGGTAGAAAGCAATTTAGTTGCCAGGTCTAAGGTTAGCCTTGAGGTATGATGTTACATAGTGAACAAAGGAGATCTATAGACTCCAACAAAAAGCAGGTCAATAAAGATAGCAATATGATCCTACAGGATTCAACCTGGAAGGCAAGTGGAACAGTGTCCATGTTGGCTGTGGGAGGTGTGTCCAGATTAACTAACAGGTGGTGATGTGTGCCCATATACAACCATGAGAAAAGGATTGACACCAACAGAGAAATCCAAAACACTTGCCTGTGGACTGGCTCTTTTGGCTTTGGAGGAGTATTTGAAATGAAACTGTAACAATGATAAACTCAACATGAACAATTCATAGAAAAAAAAATCTGCTTTCAACAGTTAACCTCAGAACCAATTTTACTGACATTTAATAACACAGATGATTTGTCTTGACAGCAACAAGTATTTGCAAGGAGCCTGAAAATAAGTTTCATGTTGACATTGAGAGATTCTTGTTTTCTCCATTTATTTAAATCAAAGTTAAAAAATAAATAAAATAAATCATTGCATCAAGTATCTATTATATTAATGATGCAATCAATAAAAACTAATCATAAAATCCAGATTTCTGAAGTAGCATTTATGTTGGTGAACAAGTACTTAATTCCCTAACTTGAATTGTTATACTTTTTGACAAATGCATTTTCTGAAATGTAAGCAGAAGTATTATACTTTAGTAGTGGTTAATAACATCACACAAACCCACATATTATATATATATATATATATATATTTTAATCATATCACCCTGAGCAAGGCGGTAACGCCACTGATGTGCAGGGGGCTACGTAAGAGTGGAAAGATTGGAAAAGAGAAAGTCAGAAACCACATCCTAAACAGGAAACAAGGGATGAGCCTTTTCACCCATTATATATAAAGCTAGTCCTACCATCTGCTACTATTATCTGAACCTACCCTTAACAAAATGATTTCGCTTATAGTTCATAATTTCTTTCATTAAAAATTCTGATGATCAGGATGAAAATTTGCCTCCAATCAACCTACTACAAAGACTAATATCTACGAACAGGATACTTACCATGTGTGTAAAATAGATATTTAACTGTAGCTTAATCATTTTAATCTCAGTCCATGAACAATATTGTGTAAAGGAAATCAAAGAGAGACTTACAGTTCACCATGGACATTTAATGTTTTGCTTAGCATTATAAAATTAACTAATGATCATTTCATCAAGGACATGACACACAACAGAACAAATTTTTCCCCAAAGTTTTTAACAAACAAAACCAATAAGTGCATTGCTATCAGCATAATTCTAAAATATCAGATTACCAAATTTTTCTACACTAAAATTAGGTTGACATTTTTGGAGATTAAATTGAGATACAAAATTTTTCTTTAAAAGCTTAATATAGAAAGAGAGCTAATCATACAAAAGTCATCCAGAAATTTTAATTAATGAATAGAAAACTGTCCATGACAAGTGTTGGCTGAACAGAGCCTTAGTAAATGAATTATATGCATATACATATACAGTGTGATGGATGAATTGTTTAAAATATGCAAAATAAAAATAACACTGACATCTCATTTTAACAGGCATATTTAGCAAAATCACAAAAATATGTTAAAATACTAAAGAGTAAATTTATTCAATAAACTCGCCATTGGCTTCAATCACAGCTTCCAGATAACTTTGGAATCTCCTGCACCACTTCTGGATGGTCTCCCTTGTTTAAGTTGGTGAATGCTGCCATAATCTTTGCCTCCAGTTCATCTTTGGTGCTACAAGGAGTTTTGTTGGTCTCTGGCTCAACTGTGCCCCATACATAATAATCAAGAGGGCTGCAGTCTGGGGAATTAGGTGGTTAGATGTAAGGGGGTGATGTGGCCATAGAAATTGTCTAACAGCCATGACTTGGTTCAGCTTATGTGGCATGGCGCAGGGTCTTCCAGCAGCTACCCTCCTGACTCAGGGCAGCACCTCCTTTTCAAGGCACTTGATGTAAGCATCTGTGTTGAGTTTGAGGTTCTCACCAACAAATTGGTGAGTTCTTTTCTTATCAGAGTGAGTTTTCTGAGATGTCGTACCTTCATAATTAGACTCCTCCAACAAATGGATAAATTAAAGGACATATGCATATATCAATTTTTTCTTAAAGAACAAAAATATAATTTAGTAAAAGTATTGAAAAAATAAGCAAATATCAATGATGTAAACAGTTTCAAACTTGAGACTTACAAATACAAAAACTAAATTCAGATAACTAAAAAGTCAAGGATTGATTTGACACTGCATTTATATTATGAATAAGACTGACCCTTCAACTTCCAAATAAAAAAAAGATTTTTTTTTATTATAAGAATTGTCATAGTTTCCAAATGAATACTAATCTACAAACATTATTCCTTGGAAATGTTTTCCCTAATTTTTTTTAACGAGTGGACCAGTCTATTTAAGAAGTGCCAGAATTTTATGCAATTTTCTTGACATTAAAACTAAAATAAAAATTTCAATGATGATATTTTCTATTATTGCAATATGTTTTAAATGTTTTATGAAAGAATTTCTTCATTGCTACAATTTGAAATCTTGAGATGTGTAATATATAAATGGTATGTGAACATATTTTGTATATATAACCCCAATAAATATCTGGCATATACTCTTCAATATAAACAAAGTCATAGCATGCTAGGTTTTGTATGTTGCAAAATAATCGACATTGCCTTTCATGTGTAATTGCATATGTATATATTTTATGAATATTAAATGAAATTCTTATTGAGCTTTATGGAATGGTCAGGTGAATTCTGGAAATAAAATATTTTGGCTGAAACACAAAGATAGAATCTAAAAAGAAAATATATTTGAATACCAGCAAAGACTTTTGGAAATGGGAGTAGAGAATAATCCAAAATGAATGTCTTTTTAGAAATATCCCAAATGACATTTTTAGAACCAGTACAACTACCTCTCTTTCCAGGTTGAAGGAAATTTTATTTCAGGCAGATTGCTGCAATGTAACATACAACAATCATACTTAAATATTTTGGAAAGGCAGAAATTAACTATAATCCCCAAATGGTTTGTCCAAGGGCTCATTTACCTACACACTTATCCATCAATTATTGTGGCATGCCAATGATGAGATTGTCAATCTATGCCAGCAATGGTACAAGTACAGGTAAGTAAATTAATTTTCCCAAAGGTATTATGGAAAGCAGGCTTAGTTGAATTCTAAACAGTTTGCCAATTGTGTTTTCCAAGCTGGTAGCAATTGCTGCCACACATCTGACAAAATACTTTTAGGAGTTAGAGAGAGAAAGAAAGAAAGAAAGAGAGAGAGAAAAAAAATCAATAGTCTGTAAAAGTAGACTTTTATATTTGTCCAGAAACTTCAACAAAATCACTCTAAAGTTGTAATTTTAGGTTTTAGGTTTAAATTTGAATAGAAACAGGCTTCATTTTTATGGTCCATTTTGTGTAAAGCAGTGAATTAAAAGAATGGAAGAAACTAATTCAGTTATTAGTAAAACGTAATAGCAAACTTGTAAAGCAGCAAAACTGGAATGTTTCTTTACTTGCAAATAAACAATGAAATCCAACAAACCCTTTGTTTATTATAACAGTTGTCAATTTGTATAAAAAGAATTGTGCTTTATACAGACATACAAGATATATCTCAAGAGGTAGAAGACGCTGATAATTGATATCCAGGAAAAAGAGACAACATGCAGATAAATCAAACTGTTTTAGATGGCTGTTCAAAGTTTTTATTCCTTGCAAAATTGTTATTTTATCAGATCTAATCACTCAAGCAATTCTTTTGGCATGCCAACCAAATTTCATTGTTTTTTCATAAATAGTTCTTGTGCTCTCTAATGATATAAGTAGTTTCTAATGGTCTAAAAACCTTCAAGCAGGTAACCTTATTTGGAATTCAGATTTTCTACTCTTGGATACATGTTATATAAAAATTGTCACTGCCAAAGTATCTGGCAAAAACATTGATTGTAATTTTTCAGTAAAAGGACACGGTCATCTTATTTATAAAAGACATTAATCAATTTACAGTCAAGTGGAAGTCATTTGTAAAACTATATACTTTATCAAAATGCTTGCTTGAAAGAGTCAAAAGACAAGGACACTGAAATGAAACCAGGCATCAACATTTGATTCTGAATGGATTAGAAGTTAGTTAGGACAGCAAATATCTATAAAATGACATTCCAATCTCAAAATTCAAATTTGGTTGGTTAGACCAACCTGCAAATTATTTTGCCAAGAGAATACCCCCTTACTTGGCATGGAAGTATTTTTAGCTTAATTAAACATAAAAATGAATAAACTGTTACAGAATGTGTATGTTGAAATCTATCTATTGGTCCAACCTTTTTTTTTCAATTAATGATTTGGATAATTATCAGATAATATTTTAGTTATAAAAAATTGGATATATGGTATTTAGTTTTTATTGACATAGGGAAAATAAAATTGCATACAGATAATTGGTTGAAGCATTTATCTAGCAAATCAGAATTGTTGGACTTGATTATAAAACAGTTTTCAGAGTAAAATTGATAATTTTTACAATAGAATAAATGGCCAAGAGAAAATTTAATTCCTTAGTAGTATAATCAATATATATCAAATGTATTATCTTCATAGTAAACAGCACAAAGAAAAATCAATTCAAAAGTTTCATAAGAAAGTTGTTAATGTTTCATGACATTCAAATCAGTTGAAATCAATGATATTCAAAAAGATCTAAATGATACATTTATGAAGAGAAAATCCTAGAAATGAGTAACATTAAATAGAAACTCCAGCCTATAGAATAAAACAGAGTGAAAAATCATGTTTGATTCCTGTTTAGTCTAAAAATACTTTTGAATTTTCATTGACATTTTGTATTAAGAAATCCTCTATACAATGTTATAGGCATGATATTTACCATTTTTAGCATTATGCTTCAAATTTGCTATGCTGTCAAAAAAGGGATGAGGCTCAGCAAAATCAGATTAAGATATTTACTTGGCCATCACATATGCCTTAAAATGCAGAGCTGTTTAATTGTGAAAATGCTTGAAAAATTACAAGGAGGCACTGAAAGGTTTTTGGCTCAACTTCCCTAAAACTCACCAGATGGTCAAACATTAATATTTTTTGTTTTTGGTCATTTTGGCAAGACTGAGAATTTTTTCCCTGCCAACCTCATAAGTACTGAAAGCAAAATCAAAGACATACAAGCAAAAGTGCTGAAAAAGCAGGCTCTTACATCCCTAATATTAAATGTTTTTCCAGAGATTTGTTTTCACTAGCAGTTGAAAAAAGTATTTCAAATAGAGAAAGCATAAAATGGTTGCAGAGGCAACTAAAGCAATTTTTTTTTATCATTACTGAACATTATCCTAATGTGAAATTGAAGAACATCAATTTCTGAATTGACTCTTCTAGATGTTAATTCTTGAGTAATAATATTCTTAATGTTCTTATGACATTTCTTATAGAGCTTATCTGTTAACAAAATGTCATTGGCTTCCTAAAGTAAAAAAATTGTTGTCTTCTAAAACAAACATTTCATCTTGTCGATTGTTGGGTGACTAACAGAAAGAGTAGATTAAATCAAAAGCATTTTATTCGATTTATCCGTCATAGCCCCATAGATTTTATGTAGAATGTTTTAAAGAATAATTATTTTAATTCAAATTTTGCATTAATAAAGAGGGGGGAATAAATAAAAGCAGCGTGTCCTACTATAGGCAATATTTTTAGCTTCATGCTTAAACATACTCAACAACCAAGCACAAATTGACAGCTTACAGGATATTTAGATATCAAAGTGGCTTTAGTTAATCTGAGCTTTTGTCAGATTAAGAATTTGTAAGATTATCAAAAACAGAACAACTGTTTGAAATATAACACAAACATGCATTTACTACAATAACTAAATATGTCCATTTGGTAAAATTTCTATAGACAAAAATCATTTGAATAATAGTATAAAAAAAAAAATAAAAATGTTATTTGATTACAAGTAGGTAATAAAATCTTATTAATTCAGAGAGAGATTAATCAATAAAAAAAAACAAAAAAAAAACTTTACTTTTGTGAGAATTATACTGATGAAGAAAAAAAAATGTAGAGTTGTTGAAGTTTATTATTAATCAAAAAAAGTAATGGTTAGAAGAGGGGGACAATATTTATTCTTGCAGAGAGAATTATAGTAGAGCATACTAATACTCTCACCCCCTTTCAAAAGTCAAAGTATTCTTAATATTTTTTTTTTTTTAACTATTCAAAAAAGTAAGGTCCCCCCCCCCATAAAACATGACCAGAAATTCAAGGAAAGAAAAATAAAAAGCTACATTTTTCATCCTTTTACTTCTCCATTACATTTAAGATAATAGACTTTTATTTGCTAGTAAATTCTGCTAGATTTTCAAAGATGTTATTTCTTATACTAATGTGTTTTGTAGCAATTGGAAATTCTTCACAATTAGATCAATAACCTAAACAAAACAAATGTAAACTAGTCTAAAATAAATTTGCTATCAGCATATTACAAATGTGCTAAATATATCTCAAAATACCCTGAATGCTTTTGAACAGTTGATTCACATTTTCATGTTTAAACATTACCTGTAAAATCTTTAAAAGAAACCATGAATTCCCACCCATGCCATTTCCAAGAATGTTTTGATGTACAACAACCTCCACAGGATGTGGATGATGGGAATTAAGGAAAATGAAAGCAAATAAAGCCTTGCTATAAACAGTTAGTGATTGATAACAATTAGAAAGTGCAAAAAGTTTTCATCTATTCTAATGGGCGTGATTCAGCATTTATAAAAAGTTAACTGCGACTGAATGAGTAAATACTAAATAAAACCTACTGAAGGTCATATTATCTAAGCATAAACAACTAGTTTTGTAATAAAAAATAGTTTTAAAAAATCCAATATATGATTATTTCAAATTAGTTTTATTTATTGCAAATATATTTTAGAATTAGTGCATTAATAAATCCTTGTAAAACTGAGGATACTTTGATACTGTTCTAAAGGTGAACAAAAAGGTAATAATTTGAGGCAAATTATTTTGGACTCTCCAAGTTGAAGAAAATAATCTAAACTTATTACCTTGTCTTTTGGTGGAGGTGGTGGAGGCGGTGGAGGAGGATAAGACAGAGGTGGTGTAGTGGTCTTTGATGAACTCGGTCGGACAGGTGAATGCAATTTTTGCATGGTTGTTAATAGTGGCTGCGGGGCTATTGCCGGGGCTGATTGTACTGGCTGTGGGACTGGGGCTGGTACAGCTGCTGCATTTTCAGGATTGCAATTATATGCTGGTTGTTTCCACCACAAATAATTTCCAGGATAAAAATTTGGGGGAAAAGCCATGATGAAATGTTATGATACTGTCACTTCATCTATAGCCATTCTTTAGTAAAATGAAATTGTTAAACCTTCCACTTTGTGGCCAATAGCAGCAGCAGCAATCAATAGGCCTGAAGGTTGGATTTAAAAATTAAAGCTAGTAGCATTATGTTTGTTATGATGCGAGTCGACAACACCTACAGATGAGGCTTTCTCTTTTGCGTGTTATCTACTTAAGCTCTAATAGCTTTTAGACATCACAGAAGGTATAATAAATTCAACAAGGATATTGATTAGATTATGAAGATGATTAAATGTTGGATAGAATTTATGAAGAAAATGACACCAAGTGAAAGGATGAGGTGCAGAGGATCTGAAAACAGAATTTGGCAAACCTCATTTGAACAGTTAATAAGATTCCCATAATACTGAAATTCTCATCACTAGTAGCTAAGACAAGATTATCTCATATATTAATTGATAAAGGCAAGGATGAGGCAATTCTAAAATTGGTTTAAAGATATTTATTTAAAAAATGAAATCTCAAACTTTTGCAGCAGAAGCTCACTAGCTCTTTTCTCTAGAGAGGAATAAAAGACTATTTTGGTCAAGGTTAAAAAACACTTTTCTATTGCATAGTCTCAATATTAGTTGAAACTGTAATGGCTACATATCTTGTTACCATTTTTTTTATTTTTTTGTAAATATTGAATAGTATACTCAGTCTAGTGAAAAATGTTAACAAATCAAAACAAACGTTTAATGTTTTAAATTATTATATTCTTCATTTGCTTGTTAACATTTTTAGTAGACATATCAAGATGACAAAAGAAAAGGTCAGAAATTTATCAATGTACCAAATATAAATGACCTACAAATTTCCAGGTGTTGTTCTCAAGAGCTGTCCATGTTTGTATTACAACAGTCTCAGAAGAAGAGTAATCTTTCTTATTCAGCTGTAAATCAGACGAATTTCATATTTGCAATGTCCATTTTAAACTGAAATCGTGCAAATTTTGAGAAGGAGCTTCATTAAAAATTAATGTTTGCATTACAAAATTTGCCTAAAATAAAAACATTAAACTTCAAAACAAACAAATCTGTAAAGCAACACCTATAGCAAGTTACTTGGATTCATATATCTATTTTGATAACAAGCATTTAGAAATTTCTCACATATTTACCCACAATTTTTTTTAAAGTACTAAGATGGCTTGGGTTTCACTTATTTTTAATATTTAGAAAAATTTTGAGTAACTCTTCAAATTGAACCAATCATGTTCTTAGTAAATTTTAAATAGAAACACTCCACTATTTATATTATTCGGACTATTATCCTCATTTTTGTTGTGATTTGTACATTTTGGCTGTTGCACGTTACGGCATTCTTCAGGTGCTATGAATTTTGAACCAAACTCTTTATTAGGGTATATTCTCATTTCTTGTGTGAAGCCTCTTTTGATAGTCATGAGTTATCTCCCTCTAGTATTTTTTGATGTCAATAGTTATCTCTAGTATTTTTTCTGGAAACTACGTAAACTTAAGGAATCTGCACATATGCTAGGTTACAAAAATCTCCTAAACTGACCAAGCATAGATATGAATACAATATAGGAACCAGTAATATGGAGTGCCAGAGAAAATCTTAGTGTCAAAAATTGCAATATGAGCTCTGGTACAAAATGGTTACTGAACATCAGAAATTCAGTTGTTGTTGTCCTTAAGGACACATGGCCCAGTGGATATAGATGTTGGTTAGTTCTAGTGACTTGATCCAAAGAGTTGAGAGTTCAATACCAGGCTACATGTATCTTAGAGAGTCGGGTTAGAGGGAAAATGAAAATGAACCCAGTGATCGTAATAAAGGTTTCAGTTCAAAATTCTTAGCACTTGAAGAAGGCCGAAACATCATACAAATGGCAACAAAGATGAGGACAATAATGTAAATACTACCTCATCTCAGAAATAGACAGAAACACTCCAAAACAACAAACAAATTTCCATACCACTTGAGAGCATAAATAACATTAAACAGATAATCATTTTTTTTAGAGAATTATTCAATCCATTGGCTGAAGAGAATTTCAAACAAAATCAGTATTTTTGTGCTATAACGATTGTTAGTGTACAATTTACATCTTTTTGATGAAAGCATAAATAACTACACAGCTGATTAGTTTGCTCAAAACGTGAAGCACACATTGATGAATTGGTTTTTTTCTTCTTTGAGAAATGCTACATAGTGGCAAAGGTAAGATTTCAATGTTCTGTCAGGCAAGAATTAATGAAGGGAGGCTAATTTTGAAATTAATAATAAATGGTAAACAGAAAAAAAAGGCACCAACAAAGAGCTATAGCCAAATAGACAAGGAAGACCTTAAAAAATATATTGTGTAAAAAGTTCTAACAGCAATCTTCTTAGGCACCTGTTCTACACATAAAACACACAGCATAAAGCTGACTAAACATCCTACCACCAGCAGTCATATAATGCTTACTGTTAATGAGCACTAGAATGCTGTATAGATGATTTGTTAGCAAATGTACAGACCTGCAATCATTTGGACATATTGGCAATGTGATCATTAGACTGAACATTTAATCAACCCTGACAGTAGGTACTTCCACACATTTTCAATACCTAACTTAAATTAAAAAAAAAAAAAAAAAAAAAAAAAAAAAAAAAAAAAGAAAGTTTTCTTGAAACTTATTTAGCTTTCAATTAAAGCTCAAATGATTAAATTTACTTTTTCCAGTTAGTAAATACTCTGGTGTATTTCAAAAAGAAATTATATCGATTGAAATCTAAAATTTTTAGATTTTTAAAAAATTAAAAAATTTTTTGTTGGTCATTTTTGAGTGATTAACACATTTGTAAACAATAGTTAATTCTCAGTTTTAAAAATCTTGCAAAATGAAATATACATTTCTGACCTGACCTGTATATGATTTAACATGATGACAGCCAGACAGATGCAAGATGGTGACTAGAATTGACAAAATTGTCCAAATTTTTTTTTCTGTTAGGGGGACACACACACACACACAGTGAAACACATGGCCTTTTAATATGTGTACAAAAATTAGCATAAAAAAATTAAACACACACAAAATTATTTTCAAAATACAAAAACCTCTACAAGTTGTATCAAACTTTTCAATTTTTGATTAGTAAATATAGTCTTCACTTAACTTAATGCTAACAAGTTTTGAAGTATTTTAAAAATATTTTTGAAACTTTATAATTAAAAATTAAAAACAATTATTTGAAAACTTCCTTATTGATTGAAAAATTCTTCAGACTATGTTCTTAATATATATTATTTAATAAAACGAAAGCTTATCAAGTTAAATAATGTTATAGTTTTATTGCATTTTTTATTTTACTACTAAGAGTAGATTTTTGGAAATAAAGGCCAAATGTTTGAAATGATTAAGAGATGATTTACATTTTCCAATGAGTTCTGCATTTAACTAATAAAACCAACACTATTTACATTATTCGGACTATTGTCCTCATCTTTGTTGCCATTTGTACAATGTTTTTGGTCTTCAGGGGCTAAGAATTTTGAACTGAACCCTTTATTACAATCACTGGGGTATATGAACTCCATTCCTTTGTTTAGAGCCTCTTCTGGTAGTCATGAGTTATCTCCCTCTAGTCCTGTAAAGGAGATAACTCATTACTATCAGAAGAGGCAGTAAGCAAAGGAATGGAGTTCATATACCCCAGTGATTGTAATAAAGGGCTTGGTTTGAAATTCCTAGCACTTGAAGTACAACGGCTAAAATGTCGTACAAATGGCAACAAAGATGAGGACAATAGTCCGAATAATGTAAATACTACCTCATCTCAAAAATATAAACAAATAATAAAACTAATTTTTGCAACAAAATTTAATTTCTTAAAATTTCATGAATTTATGTGGAGATGGGGTAATAGATGTAAAATAAAATATTTTTACCAAGGTTTTGAAATCACCTGTGTCATACATGGTCATGTAGTGACATAGCATTATTTAGTGCCCTAGGACTAATTAAATGCCTGTAGGTGGGTGTGAAAAAAATCTGTATAACTGACTGAGGCACACATAAAAACTGGCAGATTTTTTTTCTTTGGCAGAAACAAGGATTACATATGGCAAGTAATGTGTAAGGTTCAAGGACAAAGATGTGGCAGTGAGAAATATGAAAGATTACTATAGAGATATATTACTATTACAGTTACCTATTTTGATCATCAAATAAGACTGAAGGGCTACATCTCACTGAAGACAAAATTGACACTGTCCAGGATTCAATGGCCTCTTGAAATGTTAGAGAACTTAAAGTTTTGCTGGGTTCTTCCATTGTTCAAAATGTCTTAAACAGTCCCCTTTATTAACTATAATGGAAATACATATCTTAGAATGTATCAGTGACTCAATGATTTTTTAACCAAGAAGATTTATTGCAAACTACAAAATGTTCTTGTTTATCATGACCTTGAAAAAGAACAAGTTTTCATAAGTGGCACTAGCAAATACAGTGTGGGTGCTGTTATGTTAGGCACAACATTTCTGAGAAGCCTATGTCTTTGTTTCCAGTTCACTGTGGGCCTGTAGTAATTTAAAAAAAATCCCAAACCAATTTACATTTGACACTTTTTGTTCAGCCATGGCTTTCAGTGCCATTTAAACTGCTTCAGATACTGTAGCTAGCTAAGTGTTGCTGACCAGATTCTCTCCGGTTATTTGCTTACTCCTTTTGATATTTGGCAGTTTGTAAACAATATTAAAAAAATCGTAGTCAAATAATCTACCAAGTAGAGGTCTGAAAAATAAATTTTTAACAGCTAATGCCACTTTTATTGTCATCATTATCACCACCACAACAGTTATTTCCCTACACTTGTACTAACCTCATTGATTATGTGTTAAATTCCCTGTTGTTTATAACTTTCTTTCATAATGTCCAGTGTCACTGGATACATATCTTGCTTTCAAAAAACAGGTCCCAAAGTTAGTTTCGTCAGCCAATGACTGGCACAGAGATGCTAGCTCTTCCTCACTAAGTTTCAAAATAATTTTTTTTACATTTATAATGATAAAGTTGGCTTATAAGTTTTTTTTTAGGTTTGCTTCATTGAGATAGATAGAGATATATATAGACAGAGACAGATATAGAGACAGAGAGAGAGAGACAGAGAGAGAGAGATATAGAGACAGAGAGACAGATATAGAGACAGAGAGAGACAGATATAGAGACAGAGAGAGACAGATATAGAGACACAGAGAGACAGATATAGAGACAGAGAGACAGATATAGAGACAGAGAGAGAGACAGAGAGAGACAGAGAGAGATATTGTACTCAAAAGCTAATCCATTGTAAGATGATCATATCCAAGAAAAATTATTTGGTCACTTTGAGATTAGTTTAAGGCAGCTACAAATAATGGTTATTTTCAAATTCAACTAAAAATCACTAAAATGTCATTTTTACATAAATTCAATGTCAAAATCTAAGCCCCTTTAATGGTCTATTTGCACTTATGACAAGTTATGCTAATTACATTTATTTATCCAAATACATTACAATCATTGCAAGTTAAAATATTCATAAAAAATGAGACTTAATACCAAAATTTTGGATTGAAGTAGGAGGAAAAAAGCCTTTAGAACTTCAGTCTAATGTTCTACCAGCAGAGCTATTTCAGCTTATGAATGAGGACGTCTATTCATACTAACTTGATATATTCCCAACTACAACAACATTCAAATTATTTTCAACAAGCAAAAAAAAAAAAAAGAAAAAAAAAAGAAAAAAAAAAGAAAAAAAGAGAAAATGTACTTTTAAAGTTAACTAATAGCAGTAGTTTTCTTACGTGGATCTTGAAAAGAAGCATTGTTCACAGGATTAGAAATTTATCCAGTGATCTACTGGACATTACTTAAGCAACACAACCTTGATTTAATTCAAAAGAATGCATTTCTCTTTATTCTCTGTAAATTTTAAATTTCTTATTGAAAATTTTCTCTTTCCCCACATATTGCATATAAATGACTGTCAATATCCACACAAAGCTAAACAATTAAAAACAACCATCATAAGGATTTTGGTGTAATTTATCTCTTTCATCCTCCATGCTGTGAGAACTTTTGGAGTGAGCAAATATTTTATTCAAGCCCAAAAATTAACAATCTGCTCTGCCTAACTTCCAATCTAGCATATGTGGATTGGGTTTACTAAGAATTATATTTAATGAGAAACTTCATATTTGTACTGATGTCACCTATAATCATGCTTGTTGGCTGTAGTGTGCATTTAAGGTTATGATTTTTGAATGCAACGAAAGCTGGCAGTAACAATCTTCCTAAATCTATTTTGTTTGTGGTCTAGTACCAAACTTAGTAAATTTAATAAAACTGAGGTTTTCAACCATGAGGATTTAACTAAGCAAGACAAAATTTATAACCTATTAAAATATTTTATAAAAAGTGTTAATATGGTTAAATTTCTGATTATGGAGAATTTTCTGAAACAAGAAATAATTTAAGAAAAACCAAAATCCAACATGAAAAGATTAATAAAAAAAATTAAATGACAATTTTAAATAGTTATAAACTACACAATAAAATTATCAAATGCTGAAAGCATCTGTCAACTTTTATAGGGGTTACTCACTTGGTGCTGTCAAGACATTAGAAAAATGTAAATGAAATGTTCAATGAAAAAATAAAAAATAAAACAAGGAGGGTTTACTTCAAATTAGAAGTTTAATAGCATTGAATAATAAAAAACAAAATGTAGACATCTTACAATTTCTCAGCCTTAAAAGACAGATTCTCCAATTCAATGAGAATAGATATCATACTTAACAAAGTGTTAAATTTTTCTCATTTAATGGTTAAATTTTATTTACAATTAAATATTTTTTGCCTTAATAAAAAAAACAAACAAAAAAAACAAAAAACACACACACACAAACAAAAATTAAATCCTTGCTTTTCAGACTTAATTATCTTTAATAAAAAAAATTCAAACTTACATGTGATGGGTGATCCCATTTCTGTTGAAACTCTTCTTTTGCTTTAGCAAGAAATTCCTTAACTGAAAAAGAAAAGAATTTTCCTTTTGAACCTAGTTATTCAACAAGGTATGATAAATCTGCAGGGGAGGTGTAAAGGGAAATTCATCTTGTCATAAATCAACAACTATATAAGGAAAAGAAGAAAAAATAACTCCAAGTAGAAAAAGCTGAAAATTGATGATTTCTTTAAAAAACAAAATATGGCTGAAAGGAACTATGTAATATTTCAAGCAAATATTTTGGACAAGGTGAAAGGTGAGAAATTCAAAGGATTCTCTGTATTACAATCCTCTGTTGATAATCAAAGAGTGACAAGGGGTTATATTTGATTTTGAAAGAGCTGACAAAGTTCAAGAGATACAAAAAGTTGCATTATTTCCAACATTACAATCACATTCTAAAGATCAAACAATACTGTAAAAAAGACAAGAAAAGATACAAATGAAGACATCAGAAATCATTTAAAACTAACAAATTCATTCCATTATTAGCAATAAATGTGGTCAAATGATTAAAATAGATGAGATCAAAGAGGAAGAGAGAGTTTCAGGTTTAAATTTTTGTCAGAAATATTTAGGTCGGTCAATAAGTCAAATACGAAAAGAGAACGATTTAAAACATAATCAGATTTATTGCTACCACTTCAGTAATGTTTGATGATAGTTAATAATAAATAGTCTAATAATATTTGAATTCAATTGCAAGTGTATGTGGGATATATCAACCTGCCCTAATCTTCATTTGCCTAAAGCAATGAAGTGTAGAATGCTTAAAAAAAAAAAAGCAGCAAATAGTAAAAGAGGGATTCTCAGCTTCACTGGGTCATACTTTGTTTATCCATTTTTATGAAATCCTAACATTAACATTGCATTCATGAATTATACTTTGAACAAATTTCTGCAGCTATGGGTAGGATCACAGAGTAGAAAATTTAGGGCACAGTATATATAAGTTTGACTTATAGGTAAACTGAATCAATACTAGCAGATTCTAACAGAACATTCATTTTATCTGAAAGCCTTTGTTCTTTGTTAAAGATAGCCTTGAGTCAAGTTAACAAAGTAATTGCAGTTTTTTAGATGCAGAATAACAAGAATGAAAATACATGAGAGTTTATTGGTGATACTTATAAAGATTAGAAATGTAAAAAGATAGTGACAATATTCATTAATCGTTAATATTTGAAAAAATATGATGACAAAAAACAAAATGTGCTAGAGACTTTTTACATTGACAGGAAAAATAATGAGGCCTTTTGAAATCAAATACAAGCTAAAATGAAAGAAGGATGTATGAACCTTTTATTAAGAAAATCCAAAATAATGATAATGCCAACTATTTCTAGATTCTTGGGTAATAATCACAAACTTTATTCTTGTCAAAATGTAACTAGTTCTGACTATTTACAGTAAAATTCTTCATCAAATAAAGCAGACTTATCTTATGACACAACACTCGGCATAAAATAGTTTTGTGCAATGAATGACTGAAAACATCTCCATATCTGGAAGTTAATAAAAATAAAAAAATAAAATCAAAACATATCTAATACTTGTAATGATTTAGAGATGTGCAAATTTAGTAGTTATAAAACTAGTAAATTAAAAATAAAATAATCTGTGTAATACATTTCAAGCAAATAAAGCAATTAACTAAAATTTTTCCAGTGTCTTGAATTCTAAAGAAAATTTCAAGCCTTTTAGCAAGTGAAAAATTCTAGCATCTGAGCAAAATAACTTCCATACTAAATTGATAAGGTAAATTAGTTTCAACATTAATGAGAAAATTTACAAGTTGATAAACCTGTAAAAAGTTTTATGTTCAAAACTATGTTATTTCTATGAAACATCAGGTAGTCAGCAGAACTTCTCAGAAACATATGAAGAAATGTTTAAATGGAGCAAATGAAGAAATATATAATCCTTTAGTGAACTATAAACAAAATAGCTTATCATCAAGTGAGTGTGTATGAGTGAATAGGAGAAAGAGTGAAAAAACATAATAAAAAGGAGATTTAAATGCTGTCAATGAATGACTTACTTTCTTGTCTGGGTAGATTTTAAAAAAAAATTAGAAAGTTTTAATTTGAATAAATATAATTTAGGAGAGAATATCTAAAAATATTTAAATCTGTGTATTCACTAAAAGTGTTCTCTCTGGCCAGTTTTTATTTTTTTTTAGATTGCTGTTGTTTTTATCCACTTAACAAAAGAGACTTGTTTGTTTCTGAAGATAGACAAGACATTGTTTGAGCAGGCCTGACAGATTATGACCTAAAGTGAAATCAGAGAAGAAGCTCCTTAAGTTGTAAGCACAAAATTTACCTCTGCACTTTTCTATATTACATTTCAAGAGGAATTTTGTAATAGAGCAGAGAAATAATCAAAGATTACTCAGCATAAAAAGAGCTTATTTAATAGAGAAAAGCCGAAAGAAACATGCAAGACTAAAATATTGACATACAGGCAATGTGAAGATCTGTCATGACTAAAAGAATCCAAACAAGTGTAAGATTTTCTGACAGGCATTAATAGACCAAAACAAGACAATTCAGCAATGGTGGTTTCAGGTGTTGGATGGGAGTGAAATTTTTATTTGAAGTTATTTTATTTTTGCTTTCAGTTTGTTGTCTTCTATATGTCATGTCTCTTCTGTATGTGAGACATCATAGCTCTCCATAACTTCCTATCCTATTTTACCATCCATTTATATTAACTCATTAGGTAGGTTACTCAGTGCTTTCCTACGTACCTTTCCTTCAATATGTTCTGCAAGTATCAGGTCTTTTCTCATTACGATTCCCAGAAATTTCATCTTTTTCTTTAATTTTGACTTTTGTTTCCACTTTCTTCTTTAAAACATGTTTTGTTGCTTACATGCAACATCTATGGTATTCTCAGCATTCTTCTGAAGAAACACATCTCTGTTGCTTCAAGCCTTCTTTTTAACTATGAGGGAATTATCTATCATTAAGGTTTAAAAATTATCAACCAATAATATTGTGATAAGCAACATGGAGTAAAACTAATAATAGGGAAATATTTCTGTATTGGAAGATTGAATAATTTTTACTTTTTGTAAAGAGATTACTTTTAAATTAAATAAAAATTACTGTTGCATACCGTAATTTACAACAGGTAAGCACAAGCAATTTTAGAAGATCAACTCTAACCTATATTGGCAATACCACTTCCAATTGGTCAATTCTGGTTGCTTTAAATCAATTGCTGCCTTTGATCAGGAAATGGTACAAGTCTAAATTCAATGTCATTTTGCAGAAGACTGTAATACACAGTATCCCACCAGATACACAGCATTACCTCTTCAAAGGTGAACTGTTTTTTGAGGTGATTAATAGTGGCTCATTTTATTTTTATCCAGAATTTTTTTGCTTCACATTGTTGCAAATAATCTGTTTTCATCACTTGGTCATTTTTTTTAAAATATGGGTTTTGTTTTTTGTTGAATTTCAGCAGAGAATTCAAGATACAAAAACAGTTTATTAAATATTTCATTATTTTTCTATTAAAGCATGAGACACACAAACATTTTAGTGATTAACATATCGCATATGAGTGTTTTCATATGTCTTACAACACTCATGAGATATGTGGAGTATCTGTGATGTCACATGACCAGGATTATTTTTAATCAGCATTTCAATTTGGTTATCATCAACAACTGCAGGCCTGTTGGAATAGTCTTGACCTTGCAGATAAAAATTTCCACTTCTGAACCTAGTAAGCTACTCTTGAAGGATAGCTCTCAGCTATGGTACCATCTCCACAAACAGTACAAATTTATTCTGCTGTTTGTACAGTATCCTTCTGGGAATAAAAGAGCATTAAAATAACAAAAATGCATTCCATTTTCCTCCAATTTCAAACAATGTAAAAACTTTTGAAACTTACAATGCACAAGCAAACTGTATAAAGACATATGGAAATGTCACCTTTCAGAATATGTACATATGTCAAATATCAGTTATATATGAAAATAAATCAGTGCCCAAAACACCACCTACTGAAAAAGGCTACAAACATTTGTTCCAACCCAATGAATGATTCTCACAATTCCCATGCGACAGGATTAAATATAAGATGATGGTGAGTAATGCAGAAATGTTCACTGTTCAATGCAAAATTCACCTCTACACATAATTTCCACATAACATCCATTAGATCCAGGCATTATCAGTTTAAAAACTTTCTTAATAACAGAAAACATTTGATAAAATTTTATAGGTCATCAAAATTTAAATTTTCCTTTTTACTGAATTCTTGCTGCCAGAATGTCTTACTGGTGAACCTATATTCAAACAATAGACACCATGATATGAATTCCTTACTAATTTGAGCCAATGCTATGCACTTAGTGAACAAATCTCCTGTAGAGAAATGAAAATATGCAAAAGGTGAAACAAAATTTCTTTTGATATGTTTTTTCTCTATATGACCATTTGTATATTTAGCAATGAATTTATAAGACATGTTTGAGGACTGCTGAGGTCAATCACAGTTTCAAGATTCTTGCTTCAGAAGTTTCATGGAAATAAGAGTCAAATAGGAAAACATTTCTATAGATAGAATTTAAGAATGAAACTTTGGTAAGAACAATGTTAAAGTATTTAAGTTGAATATGTTAGACATAAATTATCAAGTGGAGATTTTGGGGAAAAGAAAATAAAGTCAGTCATCCAGTTGTGACACTATCAAAATTAAAAGTGTGTGTGTGTGTGTGTATATATATATATATATATAAAAATGATGTATATGATGTTTAGTATTAATACTTGAATTTGTTAGTTAAGGAAAAGATAGAGTTGGTGTTATCTCTCTCTCTCTCTATATATATATAAGTGTAATGCTGAAAATCTTTTTTGAACTAATCCTCTTCCTAACATTTGACTAAAGATTTTGAGTTTTTTTCGTTGAACTGAGTAGTGTGTGTGTGTGTGTGTGTGTGTGTATATATATATATATATATATAACAATATCCTTTCAGATATATATATATATATATATATATATATATATATATCTGAAAGGAGATTGTTAAGCTATTGAGTAGATAAAAAGCTTAGTTTCTATTTATATATTTAGATATAAACTAGTCTGTGCATGCTAGACATATTAAAAAATGTTTTCCTATTTAGGTAGAAATAAGCTAAAAATAGTTTAACATTACAAAAAAAAAAAAACAAAAAAAAAACAAAGAAAAAACTAAATGTATTCATTTTTCAGATTTGGGAAATAAAACAGCAATTTTCGAGGATTTCTTCTTTTGGTTAATGTATATTTATTTATTATTTTATAATGAGAAAAGACAAAGTAAAAGAAAATTAACAAGCCTTTTTGATAAAAAACAACAAAAAAAGTATCTTTGTTACTAACCTATTTAACTATGTAATATAGTATTTTGGCATTAAATTCTAATTTAGCCAACTACATAGACTAAAAGTCAAATATTTAAATAATCTAAACTAATTCCCAAGAACTATGGTCTTAAATTACTTATTTTCTCTCAAATCTACAGGTCAGATAAATGAACTGTTTATATGCAAGAAATTAGAGCACATGTCTGACCCTAATTCTCAAGAAAACTTTAAAAGATCCTTTCAAATAAATGAAATACAAATAAGATATTCCAGTTTTAATTTGGTTTTGAAAAGTGGATTGATACACACCCAAAATAATGTAACTAATATTTTCTTTTCCTAACCCTATGAATATACATTTTCTATTAAAAGAAATCTTTATAAATTTAAAGTATTCTCAATTAGAGAGGCTTAATTGTAAAGTTACAAGTTTGCAAAGAATACTGATTTACTAACATACTAATTCAAGGAAATTAAAAATTAGTTTACCAGAACCAAGTGAGTCTAGCCAAACAGTTAACTGGTAGATAGCAATCAAAATTATTCAAGTCAGTTCACTAATGTGATGGCAATTTTTCAGAGTTCAGTAACTCAGGTTGAACCTATTCATAGAAGTTTCATAACTTACAAGAAAAAAAAAAATGAAAAAATTATAAAAAGAATTTGATCTAAGCTTATATGAATTCATTAAAATTTTTCAAATCATTAATTGGGTATTGTTGATTTTAATATCAAATAATTTTTGCATACCAAACACTAATTAACCTCTCTTAAATTTCCCTTCAATTTCTTTACCTTGTTTTATATTATGACCCTTACTATAGAATTAAAAATCAATTTTAATTATTTTTGTTTTACAAGTTCAAAGACTTATTGGTCACAAATGTTGCATCTCAGTTTTTGCACATGGGAAATAGTTTTACAAAAATATACTGCATTTCTGACTGCATTTGTTTCGTTTTCTGATGTAAAACTTCAAATACAAAAGAGGGCTCAGAATATGAAGCTAGTAAAGAAACCTAAGAGAAATAGTTCAGTGTTTGAGAAACAAATTGTTTAAGATGTTACAATCAATATTTATACCCAATTATCTTTCATTGTACCAACAAAATTATTATCATTTAGTAATTATCATTTTGCAAAATCATTTTTTGTTCACAGTCTTTTCTTAAACTGTTATGGTGACTTTTTAAAACTTTTTGTGATTAAGTTAAAATGTATTAAGAACCTTACAAAATAAAAGGAAATGTTTAATTTTATACACTAATTTGCTGAATCAATGTATAATCATTTGCTATTCTTTGAAATTGTTTTTTTTTTTTTTACTTTCAGCTTGTTAGAGTGTATATTTTAAAAATGATTTTCAAAGATGATAGAAAAGTTTTCAGAACCAATGTTAACTTGAGAAAGATAAATTATCAGTTTTGGTAAGAGTTAAAGCAATTAAGAAAATATTTTATTCAAATCTTTGAAGAAAAAAAAAAAAGCTGTAGCAACAACAGCAAGAATATTATTTTATGAGAACTTAAAACAATGGAGTGATCATATTGGGTCCCAATCAAAAAGTGACTGGATTCTTATGTTGTAAGAATTTAAATATTTTTTCAGTCATTTCACTATGACTTAAATAATGGCTTCATTTTGATTAAAGACTGAAGAGCCTATGATATTCAAGCATTATATAAGTCCTTCCATCTTAAAAATGTTACCAAAGGGTTAAAAAAAAAAAAATCCTTTTATGCAATAATCACTGTTGCTGAAAATTCTTCCAATCAAAGAGCTCAATTTTATTCATTATTTTTTGTATTTACTCAAACAAAGCTTTAATTTTATTAAAAAAAAAAAAAAAAAAAATTTGAAAATCAAACCTATTAAAATGCTAGCGCACTACCACCAATGCTTAAATAAAAAGGTGATTTTAGAATTAGAGGAAGATGAAGTAAAGCATGAAATAAGTTTTCAAATAGCAAACCAAAATGGCCAAAAAGGTCAATGACAACTTAAGTTTTAAGGTAAATAAAAAAAAAAGAGGTAATTAAATGTGCTGTAGTTAGTTGAGAGCAAGAAAATGTTAAAATTATCCATATTTTTGGAAACATTAAAATTGTAATCTCTAGTTTTTTTTTCTGTTGTAAGTTTTTCAAAGTTAATGAAAATTAAGCCTTGAGAGGTGAATGAAATTGTCATTAAAATTCTACCAATTTGGAAAAACTAAAAAAAACAAAAAAAAAACAAAAAAAACTAACAATTTCCAATGAAAACATTGGAAAATCTTAAATGAAATTAGTTTTATTAAAACTATAAAAAATAAATACACAGAATCATCAAATTTTTCTTTAGTCTTTACCTAAAATTTCTAAGTTATGTATTTCGTAGATGAAAATATAAGTTTCCTTTTTTTAAAGATATGAGAATGGTAAAGTGGAGAGGGGTTCAGAACATTTAAATTAAATAATTTTTACCCACAATTCCAGCCATATATATTCACAGTATGATGGGGTGTAAGTGAGGGGTAATTGATTTAACCTTGACCTTAAGAGAGACAAATGACAAGTGGCTCCTCTCTTCCCTATACTTTTTTTTTGCCTAACTTTAAAACTGCTTAAATAATTATTCTGTTTCAAAGTCATCCATTTTAAAAATTCATAGGTTTTGAATGTAAATATGAAATAAAAATATGCTTATTAAGTTCATTTCCTTAGCAAGAGAAGTGGGGGAGGGAAAGAAAAAAAAATTCTTTCTGGTCCTAAAATAAGACCCATTTATAAATGGATTAGCAGTCCTTTACTTAAGAGAGATGCATAAATGTGTGTGTGTATGTGTAATTAATATATATATATATATATATATATATATAGTGGGTGTTTCTTAAAATTGACAGACAAGTTATTTTTCATGTTATTTTTTTTTCAGAACATAAATTATATAAAAATTGTTCAAGTACATATATTCAGTTACATGTAAACTAAAATCCATCCTCAATAATGGCTAAAGATATGGCCAAAAGTGCTCAGAAAAACAAAGCATTATATATATATATATCTCCCTGGTGATGCTGTATTAAACACTAAGACTTTATAACTAAGTTGCAGCATGCTATTATCATATCTATACTATTTTTGTATTGAGCACTTTTTAAAAGTAAATATTTAACTGGAATTATTTCTATTAGTATTAAGTGTGTGTGTGTCCCCGTCCAAAATTTATATTTTTAGGGAAAAGTGTTCAATATCAGATTTGGCCAGCAGAAAATCATATTGAAGCATGATACTGTTATCTTATGGTGCCAACACTTATGTACAAATGAGCATATATAAGAAAGTGAAAGAACAGGTAGATTAAAACCCACTATTCGAGCATTTACTTTTATAAAGAGTGCTCGATACAAAGTAGAGCTTAATATTGAATTTTTTTTTTATTACAATAATTTATGGAAGTATTATATCATTACACAAAAATTTTCCTGTTTCAGAACAATACTGTTCTTCTTCAGGTGATAGTTTAAAAATAAATTGTGAAAATGATTTATTTAGAAAATATAAGATGAATTCATGATTATTTAGAAACTGAAGGGATAGTAGTAGAAGAGGTAGGTAAAGAATATGCTTGAAGGTATATCAATATTGTTTAATTAGAAATGAGAATTAGGTAACTATGAAGATTTGGGTTGCAAAAGTAGAATTGTCTAATGTCAAGACATGTCACTTTTTAATTTTGTCTGAGTAAGATACATTGTGGGACTAAACATTATTTAAATGTGAAGACAATTTTTAACAGCTGGTTGGATATTTTTTTTGTTTAAATTTGATTTTGTATTACCTCATGAGTAAAGGGGCTGGAATGTTTAGGTTAGAATTATGATATATTGCATATTGTAGTTAAGAAAAATCAAATAAGTATTGTGTGACTCATTTATTTTAGTAAAAAAAAAATTAATTTATAAGTTATATTGGAGCATAAGTTATAAATGGAACATTGTATTTAATTAAATTTTAAAGAAAAATATTCTTTCTGGGTAAGATACATAGTGGGACTATATTATTTAAATGGGTAAACAATTTTTAATACCAGGTTAGATTTTAGGTTTTTTAAATTAGATTTTATACTACCTCATGAGTAAAGGGGCTAGAATGTTTAGGTTAGAATTAAATAATTATGATATACTAAAGTATATTGTAGTTAAAAAAACCAAATAAGTATTGTGTGGGTCATTTTTTTAGAAAATTTTAAAGTTATATTGGAGCATAAGTTATAAATAAAACATTGTAATTAATTTTTAAAGAAAAATATTTTTGATGTTTACATAAAACAATTAGTTTATCTCTATGATTCAATAGCTGAAGAAGAACAGTATTGTTTTGAAACATGAAAATTTTTGTGTGGTGATATGTTTTTACAAACCATTGCAATAAAGAAAATTATATGAAGTTTGCAAAATTAAAAAAAACAAAATTCCTAAAAGCTGAAAAGACAACTTAAACAGTGAGAACGAAAAGTAAATTTTACGGATGAACAACACAGCTCAATGAATATTATAGAAATTAAGCCAAGAAGCAAGAATTGAAACTTATTAGAAAACAGGTTGTTTTTTTGATGAAACAAATTCTTTTTGCAACTCCTAAAGAATGTATAAATTATTTCACCATAATAATCTATAAAAACAGAACAAGCAAAAATTATGATTTTATATATCACATGGACAACTTCATAAGGACAAGGATCTAAATATAATCGATCATTAGAGACTAATATTGAGAATAAAGAATGAAATGATATTGAAAAATTTTAAAAAAAATGAGAAGACAAGAGAAAAATATTTAAATGATCATTAGACTGAAGCCATTTGAAATCACAATGATTCTTGAGATTTTATTCCCAAACAAATACTTTAAAACTGACAGATTAAGATAATTTCAAAAGTCAATTGGGAGAATTTTGATTCATCAATTAAACTTTTCCTCTAAACTAGAAGCAATATTTCTGTGGAAAGCATTTTCATTGAGCATCACTCAATTTAAAAGGTTCACAATTTCCCATATTTAAACATGAAAGAAACTTAAGTAGAACTTATTCTGAAATCTTAGTAAATGATTTGCCTCTTATATTAAGGAAAAAAGCGGCAATTACAAAGAACCATTGGAGAAAGACGATGATGAGGATACAAGTACAGATGGCACGTTGAAAAGAATTCAAAGAGAGCTTCCCACGAATCAATCTGTGTGGAGAGAAAGAGAGACAGAGAGAGAAAGCATGAAGCTTAGTGATGTGTGAATCTCTTCAGAATGGGTTAAGTGAACTCTGATGCCACTTGAAATGACGTCAGATCAGGCTCATTTTCAGCAGGAGTACAAACAAACAAGTGTCTTTCGAGTCTGAGTAGCACATTCAACTATTTTTAGATAGAATTGAGAGATTGAGCAAAGTTTATATTAGCAGAAAAGAACATCCCCTAAAAAACACTATTTTATAAGGAACGTCAATATATTTTACAATCAACAAACAATGTCTACGACAGGAACTATAAAATGAGAGAAAATTTAATGTACTCATAAAAGCTACTTTAAAAATTAATATAAAATTTCAGAGACTTGGATTCAAGTGTATGCACATTTTTTTATGCAACTGAAGGAATTTATAAATGCCAGTCTAAAACAGTTATCTAGTAGCTACAGCATTTTTCTCATTGTAAGGATACATATCAAGTTATCCTAACATCTAATTAGAAATGGGCTTATTTTAGTGGGACTAAATGTTAAGGCCACTAGCATTTGCTAAAAAGTCAGGTGACCAGAAAGAGGATTTAAGAATGTGTTGACAAATTTGTGTCTTTATCTCCATTTTTATGTTAGAAGTACTTTGGTCAAAATTACCCACTAAAGAGAGACCTAAATACTGAAACAGAACATTTGGTCAGTGATACAGATTTCATCTATTTATTTTTTTTAATAAATCATCACAAATGTTTAAAGAGAAAAAAATAGAATTCTTTTTTCCCCAAATAATTAAGGTAGATTATAACCAAAATAAAAGAGTGAACAAGACAGCATTACATATAAATAGTGGACAATAATTAGAAAATTTAATGTTTAAAAGTTTCAAAAGAACTACTTGAAGCTAATACCATGTAGCTCTTCAATGAAAAGGTTGTTAGTTTACTGAAGGAGGGCTAAATTGATTTGAGGTAGGGTGGAGATATACAAAGAGGAATTGGGTCACATACCCTCTCACCACCACCTATATTATTAGTTTATGTTAAAGTGATTCAAAATTTCAATAAAGTAGTCCTACTTAAATTAGGTCTTTTAATGCATTTCCATATGTTTGCTTCTAATCTTCCTGATAAGGATTTCCTTAATTACATCTTACATCCAATAGCAGAAATTTTTATACACTTTCTGATAACGAGAAAATAAACAACACAATGTCATAGGGAATTAGCTTGTTCAATCATTAACTTTTGTTCTTCAGTTTGGTATGGTTTGCAACCAAAATGCTAAGAATGTAAACTGCCTCTCCCTTGCTAAAAATCAATAGTAAACATGTTTAGAGCTGATAAGAGATTAACATATGTCAACCAGATTATTTAGTGAAAGGTTTAGCTAATGTTAAGCATTGATAGGGCAGAAGATGAGTAAAAAAAAAAAATTATATATATATATATATATATATATATATATATATATAAGGAAATACAATGAACTACTTAATGCTTTATCAAACAATTGAGGAAGAATACAAATTAAGAAACAACTGGAAAAATGTAATAATCTTGTCAGAGAAAAAAAAAAAAAATTCCAACATGTTAAATAGAAATAGCCAGTTTGGGATACCAAAGATTGAAGGCGGTTCAATCCAAGAGCCTCATAACAAGTTCATACAAAGTTGGAGCATTAAGCAATTTTGTTCAATAACAATTGTGCCTATAGAAGTTTTACACCTGATTGAAAGAACATTTAGGGGTTAATTTGAAATTGCAGCAGCAAAAACGGAAAATAAGAAATTTGTAGTGTCATTAACATTTGCTTTCTGCCAATGCAGTTGACATTTAACAACAGATTTTGCTGTCATTAAACAGATTACAGTTTTAATCTTGGGAGAGGCATGGAAGTTAAAACAGAACCTTTGTTACCTGAATGATTTCATCAGAAAAATAATATGCTGAAACTGGTCTTGATGTCAAATCTTAGTACTTCCATTACATAATATCTAAGTATAAAGATTTCCAAATAGAAAATAAGATTCAATTGACTATGGTGGGAGATAGTGAAACTATAGCACTACAATTTCAGGATAAATTTAAAATTTAGCAAACAGACAAAATTGTTTATTTTCTTTCATTATGAATTTTCTTCAATGAAAATCTTAAAAATGAGTTGAAAAACTCATCTTGAGAAGTTTATCATATCTTCTGAGTTTTGTTACATTAGACAATTATAACTTAAATGACATTCAAATCATTATCTGGAGTTAAATTAGAATCTAATTTTAGAACAAAATAAATTATTCTAAATATAGAAAGTATTAAATTGAAAGACAAGCTATTTTGAATATAGGAAAAGAGTTGAAGTACATGGTAAGATGTTAGCCACTCATGTGGGTTAAATACTTATATTTAGGAAGTGGGTTAAATACTTATATAAAACATGATTATGAAAATGGCTTTGAGTGTGTGTGTGGGGGGGGGGTGATTGTTTCTAAATGTAAACAAAAATTGAATTCAATTTTTGTAATTGATATACTAAACCTAAAGTAAATAAATCAAAGCAGCTTCCGATCTGGTTTCCTTACACAACTTGATCATGCATGTGTGTGTTGTATTTATTGACACTAGTCTATGTAGCACATACGTCTGTCAAATTCCTTGAGAATGTTTTACTGATCATTTACTTGAAAAGTAATTTTCTAATATCCCTCACTCATGACATTTGTGTAAAAATTTCAGATGGAGTATAAGGACAATATGAATAAAGACAAAAGGAAAACTTATCTTAGCTGACGTGTTTCATCCTCTGAGGGACTTTATCAAGGCAAATAGACAAAATGAGTTTATGATAAATTTTTCTTTTGTCTTATATATAAATCTCAAAACTGATCAAGCTAATAAAAACAATTATAGTTGAAAATCTTGTCTAAAAAATTCAACACAAGATTGACTGTTGTTAAGGAACAAGAAAATCAATGTGCAGATAGACAAATTGTGGTTGTCTATTACTCTTACACAATCATCCAAAGTGATAGTAACAAACTTAATTTCTTAACAGATTTTATTCTTCAGATTTGCAGCTCAATTTTGTAACACCAAAATCTATATCATTAACTCCTTTTAATATTAGTGGAATATTATAATATATATTTGGTATTTATTTCTTTATGTTGGGTTCAACTGTCATAAGAAACACTTCATATCTTCAAATTGCAACTTTCCAAAGAGAAAGATTGCTTCTAGTTTAGAGAAAGTTTAATAGATGAATCAAGATTCTCTTAATTGATTTTTGAAATTATAAAAGAGTAAGGTCTTAACATGATTTTACTCAAGTTGAAAACAAATGATTGTGTGTTACTATGTTATCAATAGATGTGTGCTTGTAAAATCAATAGTTGCCAAAGAAATATTTTTAGTTGCTAAGTAAACAAGCTGAGAATTGAAGATTTTCAAATTAAAAAAGCTATCAACAATCAATGTTGTGTGGACTAATGACCCTGATTTTCCTACTTAAAGGAATAGAATTATCTAAAATTTAGAGAAAATAATTTATGAAAATGGTAGACAAATAAAGAGGAAAGAGCATGTGGAGTGAGGGCTTGAAGAGAATGCAATTTTTGTTTGTGTTATAACAAAAAAAAATAAAAATAAAAATAAGAAAATCACAGTTTGTTGCAATAAATGAAAATTCAAAATGAACAAAAAGATGAGGAAATGGATGTCATGTAGATTTGTAGAATAAAGGAAATAAATGACATTGACATTAATCATTTAGCGAGTGGGATCCATCAATTCAATAATCCGGTTTACTGGTGAAAGAATTGGTAGCAATCAAAAGTACAGGACGGAGGTTTTCCAGAGAGACTATTAAAAAAATAAAAAATAAAATAAAATAAAAATAAATAAAAAATTCAGAGTTATATTGAAAACAAATAGAAATTTATTTTAACTGTCTAATTGTGCAAACGTACTCGATTTGTATTAAATCTAAAAAAGATGACAAATGGTTCACCCAATTATAGCACAATCTAAATTATTTATAAAGCTGGTGGAGGAGCCAGGCCATAATACACTAGCAGACCAGACATTTTATTTTATTTATTTTGCGAAAGATTAAAGATGTTTATTTTTATCTCTGAATGCAATGGAATTTTGTAAAAAAAAACTAAAAAAAACTAAAGTGAATAAAACATTTGTGATTATAAATACCATGTTGATTATCACACCCCCTCCTGGGGTAGGAAGAAAAAACAACCCATTCCACTTTCATTATCATCAAATGAGCCATCAAAACAGCTTGAAAATTAAACATTTCTTTTTCAGTACAAGTAATTTTTTTAATGGTAAGTAAATATACAACATTATTTTTATAGAAAAAAAAAACTGTTTAAAATAGAAAATTCCAATTGACAAAAAAACAAAAAAACAACGAAAACGAAAAAGCGCTCTTTATTACCGAATTATGTAATTAGAGTTTGTGTTGAGGTGGTGGGGGCTTGATCTTCGGTGTCAGGATCTGTCCTTAAGGCTTACAATTGATAAAAATTGCAATAACTAATCACCTCTACCACAACTAAACATTTTTAGGCGGGTGAGTTTTTTTAATTTTTTTTTTTTAAGGAAAAAAAAAAAAAAGAATACGAGTTGTCGAGAAAGCTCGATGTTGGCTACACTTGTTGATCGAGAGAAAGTGAAGTAATTTTGTTGTTGTTTAGTAGTAAGAAGTAGACATATTTAAAGTAGCAGAAAAGAGAAGCAGTTCTTCCGCAGAGAAGATTTTAAAGTATTATTAACAACTTAATACAAAAATATACGATCCATTGGAAGGCCCTCCCATCAATAAAAATAAAATAATTACTAAAAACAAAATTCCATTGCTGAAAGGTGAAGGATTAGTACGACAGTTTTTTTATATTAAGGAAGGACAATCTAAGTATTAAAGATTTTGCTCAAGGATATGGGGAGGAGAGTTTCTGAAATAATTATTATAATCTGGTCAATAATAAGAGATTTGGGAGAAGAGTTTAGAGATGGACGTGTGTTTGTGTTGTTTGGTCGTCCGCCATTCTTGGATGACAGAAAACGTCAAAAAAGATGAGGAAGAGGCCGCCGCCGTTCACTTGGACTGGTGAGGTCATTATTCTCGCTCATTTACAATACAGTCTGGGGCGGGGTAAAGAGAAAGGATCAGCAGAAAACAAATCGACGCAGTAAAAGTAGAAATAAGGGTCAAAATGTTCACGAAGAAAATCAGAGTCGATATGGAGGCAGATAGTGTATTTTTCTGAAAGAGGAAGATACGGCAGCTGTAAAAAAAATGGACCTCCTAGTCGATCGGAAGGAAGAAAGACTGTGGCTTTTATGGTATTGCAAATCCGAGAACCTTGTGGATGGCCACAAGAGGAAATTATGCACAGAAAGGGGGTTATGGAAGAAGAATGGAAAAAAGAAAAAGAAAAATTGGTAATAATGATAATGGTGGTGGAAGTGTCTTTCTTTAATGAGAAGATTTATTGTTGTTATTGCAGCAGAAGAGCAAGAAAAAGGCTGGAGTGAGGGTGGTTCGTTCAGGAAGTAAACATCAGGCATTATTTGGAGAGGGGTAAGAAGAAGTTACTTTCGGTCACATCAGGGTGGCTAAAATAAACACGAGAATTCGGAAGAGAGATAAAAACAGAAGACAAAGCCGGGGAGCGTAATAATGACATAAGAATTGATAAACGGAACAGACGACGTCAGAACTGTTTTCTCTTTCATCAAGATGAACAGGATTTTTTTTTTATTTCTTTATTCAACTTCATGAAGAGGAAAACAACTTTTTTGAGTAAAGGAGGAGGGACGGGCAGATTCAACGAACGTTTTTTTTTTTTTTGGAAATGACCAGGAAATCATTTTTGGCCCATGAAAACGAGTCATGGAGTTTTAATATGAAAAGGAGGGGAGGAGGAAAGAAGTCGACCTCTAAAGACAGAAAAAAACAGACGTCCACGTCTGCAGAGTAGAGGGTTATTATAGAGGTGACCACTCCATCAATGGCACCAATTATACTTTTTTTTAGTGAAGTCGAACATAACAACAGAGAGTTAGCCATATTTCCTTGGCAAACCGCAGTAGTATCCAGAGAGAGGGAATGATCCTCGCCACACAACGACGACCATAGAGAATTAGAATAACAATGATAATAAATAATAATAATAATAATAATTATTATTATTATTATAGTGGTGGTGGTAGTAGAAAAGAGAAAGAAACCAACAACAATCCTACCATTTTCAGCTGGATCTCCCTTCTTTGCGGTTGCTGCATTGCCCATGACCCTTGTTGGTATTCTAAAGCCAGTAATTGGTAAATAAAGTCCTGATGGTCAGATGGAAGAGATGGTTAAGCAGTAATAATCCTAGAGAGAAGAAGGAGGAATAATGTGTGATGCGTGTGTACTGTATATGTCTGTCTGTCCGTCCCTCTCTTGCCGACTGAATTCCCCTCTCTCTCTCTCTTTCTCCTTCCTCCTCCTCCTTGTCTCTCTTTCTAGCAACCTTAACCTTTCTTTCTCTCTTTCTCTCGCAGCAGCAGCAGTGGGAAGCTCGGGTGTCGTCCAACTACATCGCCAAACTCTTGCTATATTCATGCGACTAGCCCTATACGACAACTAATTAAAACTTTTTGATTTCGACGCTTCAAACGGGGAGTTGTTCGCTTGCAAACGATCGAAACAAGAGTAATTCTTTCCAGCTGGCTTGAGACGTGAACGTTACTAAGGATAGAAAGGTCGCTACTAAGGAGATTAGTGACGAACTAGATGTGATGGCGGATGAATACAAATTCTAGTGCGGTTGCTTTTCAATGGCGGCCAGGCAAAACGATCTAGAAAGGTTGCCGTCATCAACTGATATTATTATTATGGGATGGTAGCAGCAGCAGCAGCTACTATCTACTGAACAAGTAGCAGAGCTCCACTACTACCACACATTTCAACTGCTGCTGCTGCTCTCACGCACACATATACACACACACACACGTATACACACACACGTATAGGGCTCTCTCTCTATATATGCGCCAATGCACGACAGCAGCAGCATCACTGCTACAATTTCTTATTATTCACTTATAATTAAATTATTTTTAAGGCGATTCCAGTGACTGTAAAATACAGTGGTTAAAAAAATAAAAAGAAATGAAGTTGATCATTTAATTTTGACATAAAATCAAAGTCAACAAGAGTTACATTTACTGTTAAATTAACAGTGTTAATTATTTTATTAATGCACTTGTAAGTTTTTTTTTTTTTTGACCATGACGAATATTTGATGAACTGAAAATTCGAAATGAGATCAATATCCTCGACAAAGACTGTGTGTCACTGAAATTAATAAACATTCTCTTAAAGCTAAGTGGAGGTACCTCAAGGTAATAACATTTTTCTGGTCAATTAAAAAAATGTTTTTAAGCGTAGAAATTTAAAAGGTAGATTTCATTTAATTTTTTTTAAATCGAAAAAAACAAAAAAAAAAGTTTATATATATTGTTAATTTTATATATATTGGCTATTTGAAAATATTTAAAAAATAAGTTCGATATTTTTTTAAACATTTTCGACTTTTTAGCATTTTAAAACTAACTTTTACTCGTAAACTTTTTTAGGAACATGACTTATTCTTTGAGATCATTAATCTAAAATACCACTTTAATTTCAACTTGAGTAAAATATGCCGAAAGTTCGAAAGCTGTAGAGAAATATTACGATGCTGATTTTTTTATTACAAACAACAACTGTTGGAATATTTCAGTTTTCTACTCACAAAGGTTAATTTCAAAGTGACAAATGTACACTTCAGTGTGCAAGTTTTGTAAATATTCAAAAAAGAAAACAAAAAAAACAACAATAAGAGTTTACAATTTTACTTATTCATTTAAAGAGATGTAGAAATGCTAATATAATGTGTATTTGTGTAGCATCCTTGCTCTTCATCGTTCAATCATTAGATTAAGTAGCAGAAAGCTAGACATTTAAAAATGCTTTGAATTATCTCCCATAAAATCCAGCTGTTTCAATTGAAATGGACTTTTTCGTTTTATCTGCAGTAGTTCTACTAACATTGAAAATGCACAATTGGCGATAGCTGAGATCTACAACGTTAAGACAGAATTTTAGTGTCGAGAAAGATGCTTAGTGACAGCATGTTATAACCCCTCAATAATTTAGACTTAAAAATTTCAAAGTAAAAATCTCATTTTATAAAATTAAAATTTTAATGGTTTTTAAATCATTGAAAAATTTCATTTGAGAATGTGGAACGCAATAAAATTTACAAAAGTAAAACAGAAAAAGCACTTGTGTGATTTTTTTTGCGGCAGCTGAGATGTTTCTGCAAGCATCTTTGAAAGTACAAGGAGTCTATTTTGCAAGATACTTGATAAACAATACCAAGTTGACAGAATTTTGGTGTAGCTTTTGAAATTCTGAAGCCCCATAAATAAAAATATTTAAACATATCTTCCTGGTTACAAGTTAGTCTTGTAGACCAATTCAATGAATTGTGTTCTTGAAGTTCAAATATTGACCATGATTTGCAGCAAAGACAATGCCTGAAAGTTGCAAAAAGTACAACTTGTAGTAAAAACATTTTTAATAAAATTAAAATAAAAAATCTTTTAAAAAAACGTAAAAAAAATGATGTTGAAAGCAAATGAACAAAAAGTAAATTAATTTTACAAAAAAATTTTTTGGGTACCATTGTAGGTCAAGAATGTTCAGTTGGACAGCTAAAATAGAATCTTATTAATTATTCACAGAAATTAGAGATAAAAGCCAGGTAACTTTCTATATGATCAGACTTGTGAACAATTTCAGCTATAAATTAACAGCCACTATGCAATATTGATACTTATGTCCACACTATATCTACAAATGTGTATATTTATGTATTTAGGCAGCAAATTTTCTTTTAGATTGCAAACATTGCATCTACTTATCTTTAATAAAATCCGTTCATACTCATGGATGATCTTTTGCGTATTATGAAAGATGTAAGAAACGAGTTGTAACGTTGACAGATAATTTTATTATTCATTTCTCCATGTTTCCAAGTACTTTCAATCTCCTTCCAAGATCATCTTCAGGGGTGTGAGCTGTGATAACAAAAAATAACTGCAAAACTGTGTTGGTAAAAATTACTGTAAATTTTCTTGCTTCAAATATAATGGTTGTGTATATAAGAAAAATATAAAATGTGATTTAGCTGATTGATGGTAGTTTAATATTTTCTACATTCATTAGGGAAGAGAGATCAATATTGAGAATAGAGCATATATAGAGATAAACAAATATGGACATAGAAATCAATATAGCATGGTGATTGACAGTTTAATGTTTTAAGTGATCATCAAATCATTAAAGGCATGAAGCTACCAGTCTCCAGTTTCAATTATTATAACACACAGATGTGTCACCGACCAACAAACACACATTTTAACATCCAATTTTCTCACACATGCATATTATTTAATTGTTCATCATTTTAATAGACAAGTGTTTCTATACATACAAACACTTACATTTAAAATAAGTGTCTATTGCTTCATTACATGTAACACATATCTGACCAATAAGAATCAAACCCCAAGTAACATTCCAGTATATTGTGTTTGTGTTTTTAATTTTTGTTTCATCTCCTATCACCAGATCTCTGAAGAAACTTTAATAAAAGAGAAACATGTTAGATTAATACAGATTTCCTACTTTGTTCTTTATTTAATCTATCACACACACAACATATATATTACAAACCACTTATCAAATTAATGTGTCATAAAAATAAAAATTATTAACCCATAATTTACAATAATCCTTAAGGAACATTCTACTTGAAAAACTTCTCTCCTACCATGAACCTTACATTATTTAATAGTAGAAATGGAGTATTGAAAGATTTTTTTTTCTTTTTTAAATAAATTGATACTCATGAGATTTCCAGTGGCATGTCGCATGTGTGAGCTTTGAAAGAACGCTCCTTTTTCAAAACAAACTAAATTATGTTAGTCAAAACATGAGAAAAAAATATCAGAAATAACATCCTTGAGAATGGCCAGAGAAGTGGCTGAAAGTGCTTTGAAAAAAAATCATTAGGGGAAAATTTTTACAGTCCTTATCACTAGCAAAAAAGAAATTTCAAATAATGGAAAAATTAATTAAAATAATATAATCTTCCTTGTTGATCATTTTCAACAAAATATTCTTAAAGTGGCTGCCCAATATATATATATACATATGCATGCATATATCTCTCTTTTATGCAAGTTTCATTAAAAATGACAGACAAGGTGTTAAGGTTAAGTTTTTTTAGATTATATAAAAATTGTTCAACTGTTTTATTTCTCCAAGTGCTTTTGGCTATACTTTTACCCATCATCAAGGATAATAGCTAAAATGATAGCTAAAAGCACTTGGAGAAATACATACATACACACAGAATTTACCCTGAACACTAAAAAAAAAAAAAAATATCAAAAACCCACAAAACCAAAAAACGTATACTTCTGACAAAAATGCCAGATTTCATAATGATGTCCTTCAACAACCTTTCAACTAAACTCACAAACAAATTAGCCATCATCCCTAACATTAGGATTGTTACCATCACCTCCAAGACTATTGGTGATATAATCAGGAAGAAAAATATACCAAACACCATTTCAAATGCCAGAATTTATCAGATAAAATGTCTACTGTGCAAAAATGCATACGTGGGGAGACATCACGTGATCTAAAAACCAACATCTACAAACACAAGAGAGACTTGCGTTGAAGGCAGACATTCTAAATCTCTTGTTTTACATCGAAACAACAACATGGGTCACAACTTTGATTATACTAATTAAAAAAAGAACATTTAAGGAGAAAGTATTTTGAAAATGTAACAATAGCACTACTACTTCTACCTAAAAACACTCGCTTAAAACATTACTTGACCATTTTTCAACAGATCCATTCTTCATGAATCTATCTTATGTCTACTTAAATCATAACAATAAATGAAATTATACTAATTTCATTTTCAATGAATAATTTCAACCAAAACAAATTTATCACGTCTAGCTGCATTTCAGTGACCCACATAGAAGTGACAACAGCATTCCTTATACACAAATATAAAATATCCAAGAAAATACAAAATCATCACTTCTTGCTACATTTCAATGATCTATATGGAAATGACATGTAGATTTTCCCTCACACACACTTATATTAACTAATTTTACCGTCCAACACACCTAGACAGACAAGTGTTTCTACACACACTATTACACATTTATAGTTCAAAATATTCTTCCCACACATTTAAAAATTATTCAATGCTTTAATACATCTGACATGTATATTAAAACACACATTAATCAATGTTACCATCCAACATACACCTAAACAAACATTACTACACAACCATATGCTATTATACACTTTACCATCTAAAATATTCCATACATATATATTTAAAAATTATTTAATGCTTTAATACACAACATATATAACTAATCAGAACTAACACCAAATTGTAACATACTAGTAGACTGCATCTTTGTTTTCTCATTTTTCTCTCAATCTCTGAAGATGCTTTAATAAAAGCATAATGAAACGAATATAAACACACACACTTCTTGCTAAGAAGCTTTAATAAAAGTGAAATGTTAGATTCAGATATGTTCCTTATTCTATCAGACACATGTATATACACATGTGGGTGTGATAAAAATACAGTTTTATGTCATGCTATATTTATGAGTAAAAGTGCTCAATATCAAAAGGGCACATGTAAAATTAGTTGCTGATGTCAATACCAAGTGGTGACATTTGTTTCATGCTTGAAGGCAATCTTCAGGTTATGAAGATTGCCTTCAAGCATGAAAGACCATCGTCACTTGCTGACCTCAATGTCCAATTTTTTAATACATATATATATATATATCTATATATATATATATATATATATTTTTTTTTTTTTTCCCCCCATTTGTAAATGAGTTATTACACAACCTAAGTTTCTACCAGTAGTGGTGTCTTTAGGTCATTTACAATAACTGATTTTACCGTTTTCTTTAAGAACGTTCACGTAACCAAAGACACCTTTAAGATCAGGTGGTTCAATCACAGGTCTACATTCAAATAAAAGACTTAACTGTACAAAATTGGCTACCTAAGTGTGGAAATTAAAATCAAAATATGGAAAAGACCCAGATATAATGTGGAGTATAGTAAAAACAGCGAAGCCTTACAATGGTGGCAAAATATGTAAACTGTGCCAAGAAGAAAAGTTAGAGATTATGCTATACCCAAACAAAACCAAACTGTTGAATGAAAGAATGTAAATCTTGACTAAGTGTAACCATACTAAAAAATACCTCTTAGGTTCATACAACCTTGGATGAAAACATCATAATTCCTTGTAATTTTAAACATTGCGCATTCAAAAATTCCCTGCCATGTGAGCGTTAAAAAAACACTGTTATATGAGCGTTCTTAAAGAAAACGGTAAAATCAGTTATTGCAAATCGCCTGAAGACACTACTCATGGTAGAAACCTAGGTCGCGTAATAACTTGTTTACAAATGGAAAATATTCAAAAGTTCTGCAATTGTATTGAACACTTTAATACAAATGTGCACTGGTCTCATCTTATGACCAGAAACTAAGTAATTAAACAAAATATATATATTTACAAATTTTTGGAACCTGTATTACACTACCTGAGTTTCAACCATTAGGTTTTTTCAAGCACTGATACAGAAAACCAATGGATGTTACCTCCAAATATACAAATCTTTTGAATAAGATTGAGTTGTGTCTTGCAAGAATGAAGTGGAAAGCGCTATTTGCGCTTAATAAATTTTTTTAATAAAGATGATAAAGAGAGCATTTACCCGCTAAAAAGCAATAAATGTCTGCCTGTAGATGAGGAGTTATCCAGATTGGAAAGAGACATGATAGGAATTACGGACAATTTAAGGTTCAGAAAATGAATAAACAGTTTCCAAGAAGAAATGTTAAGAAAAAAATAAAAGAATCAAGCATAAGAAAAAAAATATTGGTTATTGGTGATAAGACAAAAGTTTACCTGATGGATCCAGATAATTATAAAAGCAAAGTGGCTAAATGAAGCCACCCAGTTTTATAAAAAAGCAACCCCTCATATGTTAACATCAACTGTGAAGTAAGGGATATTGAAAATAAATTGGGTATAGGAGACAAGTTCAAAGTTCTTGGTGAAAAAGGAGCTTTTATAAACATTAAGGACCACAAAGAAGTTTCCTGCTTATAAATCCTACAAAAACTGATCTCGGTAACCTCAGCCACAATATTTCACAAAATATTTGTGATTTACTAAGAGTGGCTATGTAGGTAAATGAGTGGCAGTGTACGAACAAATGCATATCTTGGTTTAAGAATATCAAAAATAAAAAAGAATTTGGTATTTAAAATATGATATCTGCAACTTTTATCCGTCTATTTCAGAAAAAAAATCTTAATGAAGCACTTGATTTTGCCAAACAATTCATAATCAAGCTTGAATGGATGGATGTAATATTTCACTGCAGAAGATCGGTGCTAATTCATGAAGCAAAGCATGGATTAAGTGGCAGTGACTTAGGATCTTTTGATGGGCTGAAGTTGCAGAACTGTTAGGTGTGTTTATATATATATTGAGCAAGTTAAACAAAATTGTGCACACAGATAATCCTGGGCTATACAGGGATGATGGCCTAATGGCAGTTCTCAATATAAAAAGGGATAATGACACTATTTGAAAGAATCTACATAAGGTATTCAGAGAGTTGTGCTTTGATATAACAATAGAGGTTGGTGCAAAAATAGCCCAGTATTTAGATGTGGAGCTCCAGCTTAACCTCAATGATGGCACAATACCACCATATTTAAAGCCCAATATGATCATCAAATATGTAAACAAGGACGAACCACCCAAAATCTTTAATACAGCAAATTCCCAAAGGTGTGCAGTGGAGAATATTGAACAATATTGAAATATTTAATGAAAAAAAGGTAAATTAAGTGCTAAGATAGGAGGGTCACACAGAAAGCTTAGTATTCGCTCCTTGAGCACAAAATGAGAGTACACTCCGAGGCAGACATATATGATTCAATCAACCATATAATCAGCAGCTACAAAGCAAAATTGAAAGAATATTCTTTAAATTATATAAAAACATTTTCTGGTTAATTCAGAGTTAGCCAAAGTATTCAACAAAAATACTGTAAAGCTAAGTTATAGCTGCTTCAGAAATCTACAAAGAATAATTAAATCCAATAATGCAAGATTATTGGATACAGTAAAAGGAAAAGAAATGAGTAGAAAATGTAATTGTAGAAACAGGACAGACTGTCAACTAAATTGAAATTGCTGCCTTGAAGGAGTGGTACACATAGTGGAAGTTAGTGATGAAATTAATTTCAAGAAGATGTACATCAGTTGCATTGACAGGCTGTTCAAAAAGTGCTATTATAACCATACCTCTTCATTCAGGCTAGAAAATCACAAAAATGATACTAGACTGGCGAACTGTATATGGAAGTTTAAAGAAAAATATGGACGAAACCCCTGCGTGAAGTGGAAAATTGTAAAGACAGTGAAAGAAAGGAAAGAACTGTGGAGATATTTGCTGCAGACAGTGTCAGGAAGAAAAATTGGTCATTATTACTTTAAAAAATAAAAGAATTGCTAAATGCAAAAAGTGAAGTAATGTCAAGATATAGGCATTTTAAGAATGAAATTTGGGCACTTAGGAACTTCTATTTTCCTTCAACCTGCTACCCCTCTTCGGTAGTAGGTAGATTTTGTTTTCCAGTTAAAATTTTTTTCTTTTCCTTTCTCCTTTTCATTTACTCCTACTCTTCCAGTGTTTGTATATAATTAGGGATAACATCCATTGTTTTTCTGTATTAGTGACTGAAGAGACCTAACAGTTGAAACCCAGATAGTGTGATATGGAACCCAAAAATTTATAAGTTCATTTTTGCTCTACTTTCTCCGGATAATATTGAGCATTTTTGTTGCTTAGTGCCTTTGAGGATGTTTTTTTTTTTACTGCCTTACATCAGTAGCCAAATGAAAAACACCTGATAGGGATACTATTGTTAAGAAGCTCAATTTTTTTTAAAGTCACTATTGGGAGAATTGTGCATGAGGACCTTTAATACAAGTCAGTATCAGATGCAGAGAGGATAATTCAAGTCTTCAAATACAAAAGATAACTGATCTGCACAAAGCACTTGTGGAGCAATTTGAAACATCAAGAGCTGGGAATGCTTTGGTTTTTCTCTTTCAGAAAAACTTTGATCAGGATCAAAAGATTAACCAAAGGAATGATAGATGCTTCAATGTTTATGCTGACAAAGTTTCTGGCAACTGTGATGGTTTTAGGAGTTGTGAGCAATGAGAGAAATATCATACTTCCTTATTTCTTCAGAACTTAAGTATCAATGCTGCTGACTATAAGGAGTTAGAGAGGGTTAGGAAGCCTTGGATAGAGAGTGTGAGCAAAAGACCATACACCTGTCAAAAAAGATTGCATCATCTCATCTAGGACCACCAAAGAATGAAGGAGTTAGCTTCACGCTCAAGTCAACCTCCAAACATACGGTCTCCTAGCTCTGCAGCCCTGAAATCTCAGTAGTCCACAATAACTAGCACAATATCCAAAATAAAGATTGTCTGATTTGGGGATGTCAACATTTTAAACCTTGTCTCGAAGCAGTCATCAATGCTGATGACTTAAGTAGAATTGTCAAATAGAGTCAAGAATATTCATGTCAATTTTTTCTCAAATAATCTTTTATGATGTGTGCGTCTTTTACTAAATTCATACAAATACCCTTAAAGAACTGAACAACTCTGTAATGTTAGTGTTTATTCATGCAGATTCTTTATGGAGCATAAAGCTTACAACCATGCCAAGTGATAGTGCTGCAATTTCATCAGTGAAACTTTTTTAAAGCCCAATGCCAGAGATGGACTGCCTAACAAGGCTAAAGGGATTCAACTGCCTTACTATATCTAGTTGGTAGGAGAAAGGGATTCATGCCTTTCCCAAGGGTAAATAAATACAAACTGTCCTAGCAGGAGTTTAAACTAATTTTGTCAATTCCATTCTCTGTGCTGCTGCTGTTAGACCACATTACTATATATATATATATATATATATATATATATATATATATATATATATATAAGTGAGTGAGAGATTTAAATAATGCTTTGGTTTTATAAGGAGGAAATAAGGTGGGGCAGGGAACCATACCAAAGAATCAAATTTAAGGTTGTTAATAAGTATTAATCATAGGCAAAAACACATCAAACTATATGACTGTGGTGAAATACTGGAAGGTCTCAGTAGATCTATCTTCATAAGGATATCAAAGAGGCCAGGTACAAGTGAATGTAAATTCTATCAGATAAACAGCTGAATGAGTTACGTAAGGCTTATTGCTAGGAGTCTAATGAATAAAGCTTGTAGCAGAATTAGACTGAAAATAGGACAAGAACAGCATGACTTTGTTCAAGACACTGAAAGAAATATTATCTTTATGATTAGAATGCTATCAAAGGGAATAATACAAATGCTGAAAGAGCTATACCTATATTTCATAGATTACACAAAAGTGATAATGTACAACACTAACACCTACTTGAATTTCCAGACAAGCTAAATGTTAAAACCATGGACAGAACTTCAAAGAAACTTCTACCTACAATCAGAAAGAGAAGTTGAAATTTCTGGGATATATGATGAAAAATTACCTAAATAATTTTTAGGATATATTAAAGGCAAGACAAGCAGGAAGGAAACAGTGAGTAACTTACTTATGGAGTGCATAGGAATAAATAGCAGAAGACAAATAGAGGTGTAAAAGGTAAAAAAAATACTCAGAGCAACAAATAACAGGAAACTGTGGAGAGCCATACTTGCTTAAATCTTGAAAAGACTTGGCACTTAAATGCAGACTTTAGTACTTAAACCTTAAATGGTGGGCATCATCAATTGATGCTTTGATCAATGAATCAATTGCTGACAAACTTTTTCCAGTGATATGAACATCATTCATTCAGGATTTGAGTGTGAATGACTAATTGGCAACTCTACAATTCATGAAATCATGTCATCTCCTTGATTATTTGCCTTCAAATAAAGCTGGATGAACAAGTCAAACAGTGTTATGTCTGCATACACACTTCTCAGAGAAAAGAGGTGAAAAATAGGTGCAAAGAATGCACAACTTCATTGTGCATGGAACACTTCAAAGAGTATCATACTGTTAAAAAAAAAAAAAATTAGGAACCTAACATTTGTTTTGTTTCTATTCTTTTTGTAATAGTCTAGAAAGTTCAAATATCATTTGTCATAAAAGTATATAATTAAAGTGAAAATTAACAAAACTATCTTTTAAAAAATGAATTTTCTTATTTTTGTCATGTATATTTGGGCAACTTTTACCTGCTATTTAAGGGTTAAGATTTGCCAAATTCAAAAGTATGTGTTTAAATTCATCTAAATTAAACACAAAATTAAAATTTCACTTACATTTACTAAAATCAAGGTTAAGCTTACTTTATACTTTTAAGCAAGGATATTTAAAAACCCATAAAATCATACAAATGCAGATAACCCTACTAAACTGAATAAAATGACCTAATCATTGACTTAATACTTCAGTAAGTGCTTTGCTAAAAAAATTAGTATTACAATTAAAATATTTTTTGTCAGTGTGCAAATGAGAAATATTTCACTTGTGTAATAATTCTCTACCAGTAATTAATTTCAATACTGTCCATTAATATAGATTTAATCAGTGACTATCAATGAAGGATAAGCATTAAAAAGTTTGATAAATGTGTAAGAATGTTATATTTTCAATTCAATTTATGAAACAAATCAATAACAAAAGGAAAAAACAAATACTTTTGAAAAGATATGGTATGGTGCTTTGATATATCTAGGGGTTCTTGACAAAATCCAAAAAAGAATCACCAACATTACTGGTCCTGTCATTTCAACTTCAATTACTTTACCATTGCTGCAATATAGCTTTTCTGTACTTTAAAAAAACTATTTTGATTGTAATTATTCTGATGAGCTTTCCACTAACAATTTATTTTCTAGCACTTCTCACTTGTGGAACACTAGCTACTTTCCTTTCAACTATGATCTTCAAAAATTTAAATGCAGTGTCAATCATTACCTCCTTTCTCCTTGAATCCCATTCTTTTTATTTTTCTACAGAATTAAACTTCCCATTAAAATAATTTTGTAAGAATCAAAATATGTGATAATCCAAAGGTCAAGTGAGTACAGTAAGTGAATTAGGACATCCCAACTAAGCTTTACTAAATTCTGCTGTGTCAGCAGATATGCAAGCCTCTGGCATTGTTCTGAAAGAGGATGACATGCTTTTAATTGGCCAATTTTGGACACTTCATCAATACTGCTTTCAAAACCAGTCCAATTTGGAACAGTACTTGCCTGAATTCAAGGTCTGATTTTGCAAGAGAGGCTCATACAATATCCTTCCAACCTAACCAGACACACAGTATTATACTCAAGTATTTATTTATTTTTTAAAATCATTTTAAATCATTTTCTCCAGGAACATTTAATCAACATTGTTGCAAACATTCCAATTTTCATTAGCGAGATCATTCTAAAAAAAAAAAAAAAAAAAAAAAAAAAAAATTGTTTGAACAGAAAAAACACAGCTGAAAATATGATCCATTAATTTACTTTTTTTGTTGAATTGTGACATTGGGATTCCTGCATCCAAATGATTTTAAATGCCTTACAATGCTTGTATAAGAGACATGGAGTATTTCTGATGTCCTGGATTAGGATTTGATCATCAACAATGACAGCAAGCCTGCTGGAATGTTCTAGGTCTGACAAGTCAAAATCTCCACTTCTGAACCATTTATGAACAGTACTCTCAGCTATGACACCATCTGAATAAATGGTACATACTTATTTTGCTGTTTGTACAGCATATTTTTCTTTCCAGAGGTAAAAGAACATCAAAAATGCATCTCAATTTCCTTCATTTTCACTTTTAAAATATCTTAAAATTCACAATCCACACATAAAATGCATAGAAAGGAGTGTTGAAATGTTACCTTTCAGTCACATAAGAACCAAAATCATGTTTTCAAATACAATAAACTTGTTCTAACTCAATACTCAATAATATTTAATTCAAATTTTATTGGTACATAACTTCAACTTGTATGGCTTGGTGTTAAATGTATCAAGCATTGTTCATCAGAATTTAAATAAGGGATGAAATAACTTATTGTTCTTTGATGCCAACATATAGCTAAAAAGTGATATTGTAGAAAAAAATAAAATTTTAATAATAGCCTAACTCACCTCCTTCATAAACAATATAAGAATTATCTTTAAAAATAGATTTACCAGTCACTGCCTGGATTACTGATTCTATGTATTTCCTTTGTAGAAAGTACTGCATTACCTTCCCATTTTTAAGTGCTACTCACAGGATGGTCATCTGGCTGCATCTGTTTTTTTTCATTTTTATTGTTTATTCATTTTCTGAGTTTTAAAAAAAACTTCCTTTCATAATCTTCTGAGGACAACAGTGATGATACAAATAAACATTGAAATGGGAATTAAAATTATCCATTTTGTTTATCAAATACCAATGATCTACAAAGTGATTTAAAATTACCATTATTTTATATTTCATTAAATTAATAACTGATGTTGAAAAAAAATATGCATCTTCAATGGTAATCTATTTTTAAATAAAAAAAAAAAAAATATTGTAATCTTATACTTTTCAAATCAAAATTGTTTTGTTTTTCAAACTTGTGAATAAATTCAACTGTCATTTTATTCCGTTTTCTTATTTAATTCTTGATTCTTCTTGCTTCTTCAATAATAGATAATCATTTAAAAAAAATTGAAATTGCAAGTGAAAATATTTAAATCTAAATCCTTTTGCTTTGTACAAAATGATAACCTGGGGGTTAACCACTACTTTGGAGTAGGGGGTCAACAATAGTAGATAAATCTATGTAGAATGTACTGTATTACTTTACCTAATCATATGCTGAAAATTAATCTGCTTTTTACATGGGAAAGATTTAGGATTTATGAATCTTTCATGTAATGGTTTTAGATGGGATCTACAAAAACACCTTAGTTTTATTACATACTACATATTTCATATTTCATTCCAAAAGTTCAGATACATAAAATATGCCATGAAATACAACAGACATATCCTCTAAGACTTTTCAAATGAACAAGCAAAAATACTCAGAGTAATAATCCAATTTTGTGGCCATATTTATTCCCATTTATGATAACAATTCCATTCCCTTTTTCCAAGGAGTTTTGGAAAGTTTCTTTATTCTTGGCTAGGTTTCTTAATGCTTATAAGTGTCTTTTTGATAAAGTTTCTTTCATTGTTCCATAGTAGTAGTAGTAATTAATGCTTGAATGAATCCTTTGTTAAAAATCAATGCCATTGTGTCTATGGTTCTTAACTATTGTGTCTACAAACTTTCTATTTTGAATATCAGTGGCAAATTTTAATTCAAAGCTAAAGGCTTCTAATTTGGTGTTGGAGAGTTTTAGGTCATGTTTTTTTTTCTGGTCATCTAATACAAATACAAAATTCCAAAATTAGATTTTGAGTTTTTACAAATTAAAAATAAAAAAAAAATATTGGCATTCAAGATATATATCAAATGTTTTTTTCTGTAGTAAATGATCTTGATGTAAAGTGATTAAAAATGACTTTCTTTGTATTATGGAATAAAGAATAGACAGACAAAGTAAGCAACCTTTTTTTTTAGTTTAATATTATCTCCATTCTGTCTTCCAAATACTCAAATTCTGAACTGTTCACCTTCCATGTCAAATATTGCACATCTGTATTTCTTTTTTTTTTTAGTGTTTTTACTCTAAATGCTAATTATTGTACTGGCCTATCATCAACTTTTAACTGTTCTATGTGGTCTATAGTTAATACAATATTCTACCAGTTGTTTTGAAAGAATATTTCCCTGAGGAAAAAAAAAAAAAAAATGGTATACACCAGGATGATTATGCCTCCATTTTTCTTGTATTTCACTACCACATTCATAGATCAAGACAATAGATACAGAATTTTCTTTGAAAATAATAGCATTGCAATATATTTCTTTAGCAATCCTTGCCTATACACACACATAGTGTGGCATAATGCTTAGTATTAAATAGAGATGAAGTGGCATAAACATTGATCACACCTACTGAAGGCCAAGTGATTTGGAGCAGCCTTTAAGATTATTCTGATTCTACCTTGTCATGACCAAGATTGGATTAGCAGAGCACCCCCCCCCCACACAAAAAAAGCAAGAATATAAGAATCCAGTCACTTGCTCATATTTTGAATGAAAAGCAAATACTTAAAAAAAATTGTGACAAATTGTTTAACATCCCCCCCATCACCATAATACCTACTTTCCCACCTCAAAACTAAATGATAATAATTAATAGCTGACCATTAGTGGGCAGGGGAGAGCTATCATAAAAAGAAGCAAGGAAGGCAGAAAATTCCTTTACCAGTGAATTAGTAAAACAAAACCCTTTTCTTTGAGATGACAACCCACATGTCAAAAGAGTGGTTAGATATAGGAAATGTCAGAAGGAGGATGATAGATGGGTAAGGATATAGAGATGTGGCAGCAATATTCAATATACGGGTAGATGGTAAATTTATATATGTACAGGATAGATTCAGACAGGAAAAACTTCCAGGCCCTGCACAGAGAACCGACTTTCATAGCAGCGGATTTAGCAATGGATTCGATATAGTCATTCCACTTGAAGTCCACTGAGAGTGTGAGGCCAAGGAGGCATAGTGTTTAACTCTCTGGGAGAAAAGCCTGGTCCATGCTAATGGAAGGTAGGTGCGATTGTCTATAATGGTTAATTAATAGCAGCTTCATTTTGGAAGCATTAAAATTTAAGAGCCATTTCTTACGCCAGTCCACTACAGATTGGAGGTCCTTTTCAAGCTTGGCCGTGAGGTTCGCTTTGTCTCCCCCACCAGATTTTTGATCGAGGTGAGAGTAAACTGTGGTGTCATCGGTGTACATGCTTATTTGGGATCTTATGGCATCGGGTAGATCATTAATGTACATCAGAAAGAGCGTAGAACCTAGGATAGAGCCTTGAGGGACACCCGCGTTTGTATGGTAGTCCTGGGAGGCATGTCCGTTTAATACCACCTTCAATGTGTGGTTAGAGAGGAAAGACTGGATTAGGTCAAACAAATGTCCAGTTATACCATAGCTCCGCAGTTTGCGTAGAAGGCCAGCATGCCAGACTCTGTCGAACGCTTTGGAGATATCCAAGGCAACGGTTTGGGCTTCACCATTCTTGTCAAGAGCCTGTTATGTATACTCGGTGATGGTCGTTAGGATATCAGCAGTAGACCTGGTGAAATGGAAACCATACTGTTTGTCTGAGAGATAATGGCTTCGAACACTTTGCCAAAGATCGGAAGGAAGCTGATAGGGCGGTAATTTGCAGGGTCTAAGGGTTCTCCAGTATTCTTAAATATAGGAACTACAGAGAACGACTTTCAACAGGCAGGAAAGCAGGAAGCAGATAGGCAGAAGTTCAGGGGCACATTTCTTCAAGACTGGGATTCCGTCCTCTCTGCTCACTTTGTGAGGGTCAAGTTTTGAGATTATGTTAGAGACCAGCGTCATTCAGTTCAGCCTCAGTTCTAGTTGGGAAGTCGGGTATAAAAACTCCAGACGAATCCAGTCTTGAATCTGCGAGCAAAGCATTCAGCCTTGTCTGATGAGGAGGTGAGGACCTCAAATTCATTGATTTTGGGGGGGGGGGGGGTATTGAGAACTTACTCTTGTTAAGCACGCTTTTACAGAGTTGCCAGTAGTCTTTGGCACCAAACTTACAGGATGCTATGCATTGCTTCATTCTGGCAGCAAACAACATCTTAGCTTCGTTAAGTATCTTTTTTCACTTATTATGAGCTGAGGCGAAAAGGTGCCTGTTTTGGTCCGATGTGTAGCTATGATAGAGCTGTAAGAAACGATTCCGGTGGGCAGTGGCGGCCAAGCAAGCGGGTGAGAACCAGGGAGACGAATGAGATTTAAGCTGAAATTTCCTGGCAGGGATGAAAACATCGATGCCAGCCTTAACCCAAGAGGAGACCTCGGATGCACAGTCTTCGATGGGAAAACTAACAACATTGTTCCAAGGGATGTCACAGAGGAAGTCTCGCAAGCAGTAGGATATTCTGCTGGTCTGGGTTTCTTGGGTAGGGTGGGAGTGGAATGAGATGTTGACGGAAACTACGGCGTGGTCAGAGTTTCCGAGACGGCAGAGCTGTCTGGTAGTGCAAGAGTCTGGTATGGAAGTTAAGCAGAGGTCTAGTAGTGAGTCCCTTCCATTAGGGTTATTGGAGAAACATGTGGGGAAGTCCACCACTTGTGTAAGGGATTGGATGATCGAAAAATTCATGGTGTGGACACCAGCAAGGTTGGTGACAGAGTTTTCCAGCCACTTGGTGTGGTGGGTGTTAAAGTCTCCAAACACAAATATAGGAGCAGATGGATGAGAAGAAATGGCCTTGTCGATATTGTTAGAGATGCTATCAAGTACCGAACAGTCAGAGGTGATGAAAATAAGAAGTTGAATGAAGGAGCCTTGATCCCAGATCAGAACATCAGACTTAAAGAAATCTGCAATAAAAAGAGGTAGTTCCATTGCATGATGTTAAAAGGGCTCAAACTTAATAAAAACAAAGTTTTATCATTTGAATATTTATGCTATTATTAAGAGGAAAAATCAAATTTTGTTGTCATTATTTTTTAATCCTTTCTAACATGTTCTAAATTTCAGTTAAAATTTCTTTTTTGTTTTTTGTTAGCAATTCACGCTATGTTTACATAACATGACCGTTAAGGAAAATGCAATATTATGCAAGTTGTTTTTTATCGTCAAAAGATATTAATTTGAAAATTCTTGCAAAAATCAACTAATTGTCTGATTTTAATGAAACTTTCAGGACTTATTCACAAATGAAATTATGCAATTATTATTTTTTAGAAAATCTTGGTATATCTATCTGTTAAACCCCCACTCCAATTAATTGCATAAAGCTTCTAGAAATTCATTATCTATACCAATTTTTTTATGTATTAAGGAATGTAAATCATGTATTTTTTTTTAATATTTCTGGTCTGTCCATATCTTTGTGTATAATCAGTTGCTCTCTCTTGTGGAAAAGATCTTTTATATATTCTTCCCATCGATGCAGTATTTCCTCTTTCTCCAATATGATTGTTCCATCCTTGGATTTTATACATCCTGTTGAAGAGCAGGTTTTTTTTTTTTCTGTCAGTTCTTTTATTTCTTTATGCATGTCTGCTTTATTATGCCTGCTTAGTCTTTCTACTTCTGCACATTTGTCATTGAGCCGTTCCTCTTTAGCCTGTCTGACAAATTGAAAATCCAAAAGCTTAATACAAATCATTTAGAATTAAGATTTTTAAAATAATTTTTAATTTTTTTGATAATGTTAAACTTCACAATTTTTTTTACTATGGAAACTTATAAGAGACTTATTAAAAGATCACATATTTTAAGGGATGTTTTGCTTACTAAATGTTAAACTGGGTTATGTTAACTTTTAGTCACCATACTTCCTGATTGATAACGGGTACTGTCGCCTACTTGAAAGGTCAAGGAGTCATACCTTTGTGGTTAAGAAATACTTTTATTCTAAATTTCATGCCATAAACAAGTAATGTGTTTCAAATCAGATTAACTTTAAATTTGCTAATTTTCCAAAAACTAGTAAGATATATATTTTATTTTTTGCAAGATTTTTAAAATCAAGAATAAACTTGTTTACAAATGTGTTGATTGCTCAAGAAAATGGCTGATAAATTGAAAATTTAAAAAAAATCTCAAAATTCTATATTCCAATGAATATAATTGCTGTTTGAAATGCAGAGTAGAGTATTTTGCTTACTAGAAACAGTAAATTTAATTATTTAGCTTTCAATTAAGGTAAAATTAAAGTTTCAAGAAAAAGTTTTTCTTTTTCAAAATTAAATTTAAAACTTAGGTATCCAAAATGGAGTGGAGGTACCTAAATAAAAATTTTGATTTTTCACATGAAGCTGGAAGGACAAGTCACTCCACAAAGACACACCTGTATGGACGGAGCAATGAAAAGACATTAAGAATATAGTTTGCTTTCTGGCATACACAAGTGAGGACTATGAACATTCTTTTCTTAGTTATGCCAAATATCTTCAGCATTTCTGGACAAGTTGAATCTTTTTCCTAAACACATGTATGAACATTTATATGTATTGCATATACCACATGCACACATCATATTCTCCTCTCTCTGACATTGAATATTACTTGGAAATTTTGAAATATATTAAAAAAAAAAAAAAAAAAAAAAAAAGTTTTGTTATTCAAATTACTTTTGTTCAGTCATTTTGCTGTTTTTTTTTTTTATCTCCTCGTACATTTCTCTACTAGTCGGCAATCATCACAATTTAATTAGACGAATCAGAGTCAACCCGGGCGGCAATATAACAAATTTAGAGACTCATTCTAGGAAATCTGGGAAATGTAACCAATTTGGGGTTTGTCCCTGGATGTATGCAACAAAATTACCTGGTGTAGCATTCTATTTTTTATTAAAAAACTGAGGTTTATTTCTGTACAATGACAAGCGAAGAAAAGATTATTTAAAAAGTTTCAATTTAGAACCAACAATTGATTTTTGTCAATTAAATGAAAGTAGGACATTTGTCCAACTGATGCCAACAATATTCTGCAGTGATGTTATTTCTTAGAAGAGGCAAAGAACTAGATATGCACAAAGCCATTGTCTGTGATTTTTGCATGAAAAGAAACAAGAGGTTTATGCTAAAACCATTTCAAGTGGGATACTGTCTGTCCAATGACAAGGAACTAAATGAGAATAATGGAGAGAAACTATTTAGACAATTTTGTAGCAAAAGAAGCGTCTAAAGTATGTTCTCTGCCGATCTGGTTAACAGCAGCATAAGTTGCCATCATGATAGGTTGGGTTTGTTTGGCTCAGGTTGAAAGGATCGGATAAAGAGCACTGTAAACAACAAAATGAGAAAGCAGCACTCAGAAATGCTGATGGCAACAGATGAGCAGGCCATTCAGAACAGAATCTGCAAGAGACAAGTAGGTAACAACGCACACTCAACAAGGTTTGCCTACGCAGAAAAAAAAAGCAATATAATAGAACAATTTCCATTGGATAACTTCACACTTCAAATAAACAAGAATAAAATCTGCCTTAAATGAGAAGTACAGTACAAAAGAATGGTATCAAGAATTGTGTATTGAGAAATACAGAAACCTAAAATATCTTAAGCACTCAGACTATCAGAAAAGAGTTGATGCTGGTAACTGTTAGCCATATTTATGAAAGTTCATTATGTAATAATAACCAAGTTGCCAGCCGACCAAACAAGTGTTTACTTAAATTCTTTAATATTAAATTTAGTTGAGAATTTTATCAAAAGTTAAGATATTCTAGTCATGATTTTTGTTAAAATAAGCCTGATCAGGTTTACTAAGAATGCAAGCCGATTTGTTTGCACAGTATTAAAAACAAGTAAGTAAAACCTGAGCTGGTGTCGTCAATCTCAGATAAAATCTTCTCACACTCATTGAACATTTTTTGAGTCTAGTTGTGTGTAGTTTGAAAAAAAAAATATATTGTTAGTTTCTTTCTTGGCAAGTGGGTTGTCATTTCAAAGAAAAGGGTTTTGTCTTTTACTAAATCATGGGCTAACACATCTTCTGCCTCTTTCCATGAGAACTCACTCCTGCCCACTGTATTTCTACACAAAAGTTCTTAATTCTTTTTATTAATTAAACATTCTAATTACATTGCACTAGCTTTAAAGGGCAAGAGGAGAAAAGTTTCTGAACTTTTGCAATTGATTTTAGTCGATATCAGGCATAGGCTATTCAATCAAAAGCCATTTGTCATCATTGTGATAAATTATGTTTATTAGTACATATTCCAAGATTTGAATTAAGAAGATGCAAAAACAAGTAGAATGGTATTTTACTTCATTGGTAAGTGGTATTCAAGAACATTTGACGTTTACTCAAAATGTTAGGCTTTAAATATCTTCTAAATGTTTCATAGTGATTACAGTTGTGTTAAAATAGAAAGTTGTTTGAAAGAAAAGATGAGATTGTATATTGGCTGTAATAGACACACTCATTGGACAGATAAGTCAAAACAAGAAGCTATTAAAAAAGTATTTATCTTAAATAAATTTATCACCATAGATATCAACATACCATCCCTACCAAGCAGAACCCTTACAGGGTGCCTAGCTGAAAAGTCATTTTTTCTTTATGGTCATATAAAAATAAATTCATAACTAATAATCCCATAGCATAAAGGTTAGCAGATTCTCTTTGAAAGGACAGCTTTTTTTTTGATTTTCCAATAAATATTGATGAATAGTTTTCGCATTGGCAGATGAAGCTATTTTGTTCTTTAAACATCACCAGGTAGAATGATATATACAAAAAACAAAAACAAAAAAAAAAACAACAAAACAAGTTTAATTTTTTTTAGTGTCTTCAACCAATCAAGCAATAATTTCCAATAAACTTTCAATAAAATACACTAAAGGAAAGTATAGCTTATTTCAAAGCTATAGAAAAAAAAGACACGTGCACAAACACAAAAATACAAATAGGTAGAATAAATAGATTGTTATCAATTTTATTTATTCACTACTAAAATTAGTTTTCCAGTAGACCAGTAAGACACCCAAGCTTCTGTTTGTAAGTAAATATAGTAAGTAGGTCAGGATACTTGACAGGAAAAGAATTCTTACTTTCCTCATTAATCTTTCCAACAATAAGGATTATATTTTTTATTGTATTAACATCTAAATATAGCCAGTTGGTTTCAGGTTAAAAATTCAGATAGTGAAATAAAAAAGGAGGTGGTTGGAGGAAGGGACGATTGATTAAATAAGTTGCTGCTATTTTTAATCTTGTTTGACAAATTTTTAAGTAGGCAAGAATTTTGATTGTTTGTTGAGAGATACATTAAGAATAAACACTCTTTTTTCAGTACCTGAAATGGCAAATATATATATATATATATATATATATATATATATATATATATCTGAACAACTTTTTTTTTAATATATTTTTTTTTAAATAAAGAAAAAAAAATAATACAATATTTATTTGATGGTATAATTAAAAAAAAGATAAATCTCAAATTTGTAGTTTATATGAGGAGTGAACCTTTAAAGTTAGTATTTTGGGCACTTGTCAAAGCTAGCCCTGTTAACCATGGGGTGAAAGAGAGATCATTCCTAATAACTATGACTGTGTCAGACTAAGCTAAGAATTTATCTACATCTAATGTTGCATCAATCATTTTGCACAAGTAACTAGATCTTTCAGCAAGGTCTTTGATCAGGAGGTTTTGCAGAATGTAGAATACCTTTTAATTTCTGTTGTTCTTAGATCCGCCCTGACCTTTGGGAGCAGGAGTAGCACTTGTTAGAGTCCCAGCTATTAGCAAATAGCTAACCCCCTAAACTGGGGTCAAAACACTATGAAAATATAAAAATTCATTTTTATTACAAAAGTACCAGCAATACATTTTCATAAAAAAGAAATAATTTTAGCCCCCAAGAAAATTAAATTAAAGACTTGATATGCCGCTAAACAATTTTGTGTAAGTAAATAACAATAGTTTATTCACTGAATTTGATTTCCAATTAATAAAAAAAAGCAAAAAAAAAAAAGAAAAACAAAACAAAACCAAGATTGTTGACCACATGAAAAATAAGTTTCAGTGAAGTGTTTTGTAAATTCATTTACAAACTGTTTTTAATAAAAATTTGAACGCCAATTGTTTATAACAAACATGAAATTTTATTGTTATGCAGAGTTTAGGAGATAAAAATAAGGTGAAACCAAACACCAGTTCGGTGGGTGAAGAGGTGGAAGGTCATATTTTAAAAGAGAAATAGAAACAAACTTTGTACCTCTTATTATTCTTTTACTGAAAGAGTATCCAAGAAAAATGAGGATTCAAAATAGGAGAGTCAAATGAATGTACAAGGCAAATCTTGAATATTATATAAGAGAATGGATAAAGAACTAAGTCAATCGAGAGATTTAATATAATTCCAATAATTATATACATACACAGTATCATGACTTGGAGTTTCATGCCCTATGCAATCATCAGGTGCTTATCAGGTTAATAATAAGCACCTGATAATTGCATAGTGCATGAAATTACAAGTTGTGCTATAGACATAGGATAATATCTATATTTATTAATATATACTTAATACTGTTATATTACCTTGAGCACCATTTTATTAACACCAGTAACAGAGAGAGAGAGAGAGAGAGATAGATAGATAGAGAGACATATATATAGATTCATATATATATATATATATATATATATATATGAGAGATATCAACAATAGAGATTACAAAGTCAAATGTTATTTGGATTAATGTAGTTACCTCAATGAAAAAATTAAGTTAAAATAGGCAAAATAAATAAAGGTGAGGTTCATGTGGAGTGATGGGGCAAGATTTTTCAGTGGATTCCACCCTCTTTGCAAAAATGCATAGCATCCTGTAAGTTCGGTGCCAAAGACTATTGCTGACTCTGTAAAAGTGTGCTTAACAATAGTAAAACCTCAATACCCTCTCAAATCAATGAATTTGAGGTCCTCACCTATTCAGCAGACAAGGCTGAATGCTTTGCTTACAGATTCTCCGCCAATTCAAGACTGAATTTGTCTGGAGTATCTATACCTGACTTCCCACCTAGAACTGAGGCCCAACTGAATGATGTCCACATTACTCCCCTGCTGGTCTCTAGCATAATCTCTAAGCTTGACTCTCATAAAGCAAGCAGAGGAGATGGAATACCAATCATAGTCTTGAAGAAATGTGCCCCTAAACTCTCCTCTGTCCTCTCTAAGCTCTACAATTACTGCCTATCTGCTTCCTGCCTGTTGAAAGTCTTCCCCTGCAGTTCCTATATTTAAGAATACTGGAGAACCCTCGAACCCCACTAATTACTGCCCTATCAACCTTCTACTAATCTTTGGCAAAGTGTTCAAAGCCATTATCAACGCCAAAGTGGTTCAGCATCTCACAGCCCACAGACTCCTCTCAGACAAACAGTATGGTTTCTGCTTCACCAGGTCTACTGCTGATATGCTAATGACCATCACAGAGTATATATACTAAGCTCTCAACAACAATGGCGAAGCTCGAATCGTTGCCTTGGATATTTCCAAAGCATTTGACAGAGTCTGGCATGCTGGCCTTCTACGCAAGCTGTGGAACTATGGTATAACTGGACTCTTGTTTGACTTAATCCAGTCTTTCCTCTCTAATCGCACATTGAAGGTGGTATTAAATGGACATGCCTCGCAGGACTACCATATGAACGCGGGTGTCCCTCAAGGCTCTATCCTAGGTTCTACGCTCTTTCCGATTTACATTAATGATCTACCTGATGCCATAAGATCCCAAGTAGGCATGTAGGTCAATGACACCACCGTTTACTCTTGCCTCGATCAAAAATTTGCTGAGGTTGACAAAGTGAACTTCACTGCCGAGCTTGAGAAGGACCTCCAATCCATGATGAGAAAAAATGGCTCATAAATTTGAATGATTCCAAGACGAAGCTGCTATCTATTAACCATCATAGATAATCACTCCTACCCCCTATTAGCATGGAACAGGCTAGCCTCCCTGAGAGTAAAACACTATGCATTCTTGGCATCACACTCTCAGTGGATTTCAAGTGGAATGGCTATATTGAATCCATTGCTAAATCCGCTGCCAAGATGATCGGTTCACTGTGCAGGGCCAGGAAGTTTTTCCCGTCTACATCCATCCTGCACATATATAAATCTACCATCCGCCTGTGTATTGAATACTGCTGCCACATCCAGTCGGGTGCCCTGCTATTCATCTCAGAATTTCTGTCAAAATTCAACAGAGAATCTGCAATGTTATCGATCCCGACTTAGCAGTTCAGCTGCAGTCGCTCTCTCACTGGTGGTACATGGCTTCCCAGTGTCTCTTCTATAAATACTTTCACGGCTTCTGCTCTGATGAACTTAGATCACTAGTGCCTCCTAGGTACGAATTTACACAAGCTAATAGATTAGCAACTAGATCCCACCCTTTTACAGTGAAACCGATAAAGTGTAACTGCAATTTCTACCCTAACAGCTTCTTTTCATGTACTTCCCACCTGTGGAACTCCCTTCTGTATACTTGCTTCCCTGACAGCTACAATCTCCAGGAATTTAAATGTAAGGTCAATAAACATCTATCATATTAACTTGCATACATTCTCATAAGCTCTTTTTCCATCCACATCCTTGGTATCCTCATCCTGACATTTCCTATAACTAACCCTTCTTTCTCATCACTTTCCGCTATGTAACTCCTGTGCAACAGTGGCAGTAGAATGCCTTGCTTGGGGTGAGATGATTAAAAAAAAAAAAAAAAAAAGTAATACAAATTTTTGTTTTTAATAAATGTTTAAAATAATATCTGAAAAATTTTACATTTAATTCAACAAAAGACATTCATCCGATTGTTGAATATTTGACTTAATTGGTTTATCATTTTACCAAGCAGTTGAAACTCATTTATCTGTTTGAAAGAATTATAATCACTCCTAGAAAATTTCCCAAACTGTATGTTTAAATAATTTAATAACGGTGTGTGTGTGTGGGTGGGGGGAGTACTTGTGTTGGTGTTAAGAAATTCAAACTCAAATGTTTCATCTGAATTCAATTCTAATGAAATGTCAGTTTATATTTCAAAGTAGATAAATACTAATAAACTGTTTTTTTTAATAAAGAAAATTTGTACCTTTTTTGTGGATATAAAGTCTGCATATACAAGATTCTCACTAGAAACAAAATCAACAAAACTATCCTCCAAATCATTCATGAACTAAAAGAATGAAGATTTTATAAAAATGAAAACTTTGACAGTGTGAGTGAAGGAAAAATAAAAATGGGATAAAGTTTATAAGGAAAATTTGTTAGAAACAGTTCCTACCATTAGATGTGATATAATAAAAAAATCACAAGCCGGAAGAAAATACTAAAAAAATGAATAAATATTTTTCAAAAGAAGATGGTGCTGAACTTAAAATATTTTTCCTGCCATTTCATACGTAGCTTTGTTCAATAAGATCACACAGGCTTGCCTATTGTTAATGTTTAGGTTAATTCATTCTTAAACTAACCAGTGACAAATGATTTATTAAAACAGAAAGAAAGGGCATCAAGTAGGTGCTAATAATTCAGAAATGATATCAGGAAAGAAAAAAAAGTTTTGAGGAATCTTATTGAATTTCTTGACAGTCAATAACTTGCCACCAGAACATTTCATTAGTTATTAAGAAAACATTTATTTCTTGAATAGTTTTATATTGGATTACCCGGAAAGTTCATGCCAATTTGTTATCATTCATGTTCCAACATGTCAAATTTGTCGAGAGATAATATACTTATATTTCTGATTACTGCACACTTCAAACTATCTCTTGTGAAAGAAAGTTTAAAATTACTTAATTCATGTCAATTTTGCATCCTATGAAATTGGATTATAAAAAGGTGCATTTTAGACATTTGATGCCTTTTTTTATTGGTGTAAAGACACAAAGGTCATGCAAAAAAAAAAAAAAAAGATATGTACTGTGTATGGTGAAGGTGCTTTAGCTGACAATCGCATGGAAGTGCTTTGCTAATTCTAAAGTTGGTGATTGTAGCCTTATTGATGATGAAGGATCAGACAGACCCCAACCTCCCTCACAGATGACAAGCAAATCATTTAGAATAATCCTAAATTACACAACGCAAGAAATGGTAGAAACATTAAATTTATCAAAATCCACCCTCCATGAGTCCTTAGTGAAGCTTGGGTACCCAAATTGCTATGATGCTTGGGTACCACATGGTCTGAGTGAAAAGAATCTTTTTGGATTGCATTTTTATTTGATTTGCTGCATAAACGCAATGAAAACGCACCCTTTTTTAAGCAAATTGGGACAGGTAATGATAAATGGGTTGTATATGACAATGTTTAGTGAAAAACATCCTGGAGTAAGCAACAGGAGCTAACTTTAGCCACCCCTAAAAGTAGGTTTTCATCCTAAGAAAGTCATGCTGTGCATCTGGTAGGATTGGAAAAGAATCCTGTACACTGCAAATAACTAGTCAATTCTGAAAAGCACTGCTTGCAACTGGAAGAATTAAAAGCATCAACCCAAGAAAAACAGCCAGACTTTGATGAACAAGAAAAGTGCTGTTTTCCATAAGGATAATGCCAGACATGTTTCTTTAGCGACCTGGAAAAATTGTTGCAGCTTGGCTGGGATGTGTTAGCTCACCCACCATATTCACCTACCATTGCTCCTCCAAATTTTCATTTATTTAGGTCCTTGCAAAATAATCTCAGTGACAAAAATTTTAATTCTTTGGATAAAAAAAAACAAAACAAAAAAAAACAAAAACAAAAACACACACCTTAATGTATTTTTTTGCCAAGAAACCATTGAAATTCTGGGAAGATGAAATCTAAGTTGAAGGAGAAAGGTTGTGCAACAAAATGGTTCATATTTAATTGAAGAAATATTTAATGGCATCATTTTGGTTCATGTTTTACTTTCCATTAAAAATAATTAACTTTCTAGACAACCCAATACCAAAATATTGTTGTCATCCATTGTATGCAAATGATTTTAAATATGAAAATCAATTTTTAATCCTATTGCAAAAGCATTTCTATACTCTTAACAACTCATTAATAGCTAACCCTGAAAATAATTTTGACCCCCAAAACTGTGCAGCTTCAACCCTTAGTGCCTAGTCTGTCAACCATAATTACCAGTTTATTAAGTACAATGTAATGGTTCAACAATATTTTCAAGTAGAGGTTGGGAAGTTCACTTACGTGGCTAGCAAATATCCTGATTGTATGTAACATTTGAAAAGAGAGGTCACTGGTTTTTTTTTAAAGATAATTCATAAGACCAAGATTGGACATGTTCTAAATAGCAAAATAATTGAAAATTAAGATAGAGAAAAAGTGAACATAAAATTTAATCAAATGAAAAGGTTTATAATAGAAGTAAAAAAAAATATTGTCGATGCATCCTTTTATAAAAAATATTTTTTAAATTATTTGTTACAGATTCAGAAAAAAAAAAAAAACCTCACTGGCATAAGGGCAGATAATTTAAAAAAAAAAAAAATTAAATTCTTTGTAAAATCTTATTCCTGAAAAATGTGAACGTTTTTTTTCACTTTTGACAGATTCTTATGGTGAATAACAAGCTGCATGCAGAAAATATTATCAATACAGATGCTTTTAATAAATCAATCATTTACTAGAGAAATGTTACAATTTCTATGAAAGCATTCTAAAGAGATTAAAGCTTAAGAAAATTGGTAAGTCAAATATTTCACATTCGTTTTTAAACATGCAAAGGTAAAAGTTCGGTCATTAGATCAAATTATCATGGAATAAGGTTTTAATCTATAATTTTGTTATGAATAACATTTCAAAGAGAAAACAATTATGAACAAGCTGAAAAATACAAAGTATGAAGAAATGTGAAAAAGGAAAAAAAATTCATAAAATATAATCATTTGAATTTATCCAATTTATTTAAAAATAAATTAACTTAAAACTTGTTAAAAGGCAGCCAAAGAGAAAAAAAAATTGGTCTAGGTCTGGAAAATGTTGAGAAAAATGAACTTATTTCCAAAGTACTGGGATTAGATGTACAACTAGTACATCAACTGTCATGTTTTTAGAATTCAGATTAAAAAAATTGATATATTGAGTTATCAGTTTTAAAAGACAGATTTGTATTTTTGTTTTTTTAAAATAAAAATATGGACAACAGTAGATGGAGACGAATTATTCACAAAATTGTCCAAGTGGAATTTACTTGAATGAAACAGTAGAAAGGAAGTTGAAAGTTTTCTTCTAACAAGAGTTAGTGTATCTACGAATATTAATACAAGTAAGGTATGTTTATAATGCACACAAAAAACAAATTGTACTTTAATGACAAGAATTATCATCATGTAGTCAGATTCTATATAGAAATAAAATTAAATAATAGATGAACAAAGATTTTTAATCAAATACTTTTCTATCTAAAGAGAGTAAAATTAAAATGCTTTGAGTAGCATTTTGGAGAGAAAGTTTTTCAAAGAAATTAGTAAAAATGTAGGGAAGACTTGTATTTCTTTTGTTATCAATAACAGAAAAAAAAATGTATTTCTACTAATAAAATTGCAATACTTAAAAAAACCTCGGTGTAGAACTTAATGACGTCCTATTTGATACAATTCAATGCTGATAAAATGACCCCGAGTGATTATAGGTTCCGTAATGATTAAAAACAAAGGAGAATAAAGCCATTCTACAGAACACTTTACCTGATTGTTGGTCACTAAAGTAAAATTTCAAAAAATATATGTAATATACTTGGCACATTTTAGTAGAAAAGTTCAAAATAAAATCAAAGATGCTTAGGGTTTGTTGAATGGAAACTTAGAGTATCTTGCCATTCACCTAGCTTATATATATATAAAATTGAGTCATTGTGACTAGAGGAATGACAACTGAAAATACTTGTGTAAAAATTTAAAGCAACTTTACAAAACCAACAGACAAAGTTATTTTTGTTGATTTTTATCAACAGAGAAAATTTATACAGAATTCTAAAACTGAGCATTTTGTAATCTGAAGATTACTATACCAGGTACATAAAAATACTGTAAAATTCAAAATTGGATCTAGATATTAATTAAAAAAACAAAAAACAAACTATTTTTGAGAGGAAATGCTAATATGTGACTTATTTTGTATTATCTTTTATAACTTGATATAAGAAAATTAAAAAAAAATTATGCAAGAAATTCCTATAAATGAAATATACCTTAAGCAATTTTATGCATTAATTTTGGTTTCTTTTTTTCCCAGTCAACTGTTATTCTTCTTTAATCTTTGTAAAAAATAAGATAAATAGGTTCACATTTAATAAACTGTTTCACAATAAAGAATAACTAAACATACAAAGAAAATCTATTTCAAAAGATTATCATGGTAAAAAAAAAAAAACAACACACAGAAAAGAAGGATGAAAAAGAGAAGTATTAAAAATCTAAGAACAAATGGATGGAAACAGAAGCTTTTAATAAAATAGTTAAAATGGATTTTGTTTATTCAGGAAAACTAAAGGCAAAAAGGCATTTTTCTCCTGATTAACTGATAGAAACTGTATAAAACTTGCCTGAATAATCATTCTTATGGTGTCGAATGGACCTGGCCAGATACATGATGCTGACAAAAATACTCTGTCACAAAGATGATGTTCAGACTTCACTGCAGCAGACGTGATGCATATCAAGCATTCTACTCAACAGATACTGAGGGTGCATCTATTGCTAACTCAATACTCTCTTAGGCAGAAATTCCCACATGACATGGGAGGCTAATCATAAGGTACAATCATAGCAATTACAAAATACACGTCTGACACACAAGTTGCACAAGCTGTGTTCCAGACTGTCAAAGTTTTTATATTTAATATTCAGAGAGACATCACCCATAAATATAAAGACTTCAGAATAAAAAATAAAGATTTAATCATTTTATCAAGATACAAATTTTGACAATTTTTTCACTGCATTTTTCTAGAGTTCATTTTTAAAAGAAAATGAAATCTATAAAAATATTTCCAAGTTCTAATATTTGCAGTGGATAAAAACTTTTTGTATAAAATGAATTAAGTTATGCAGAAGTTTTTGTGAATTGTCAAGATATTCAACCACCAATTAACTCAAATTCATACCAGAAATTTATGTATATTTTAGTATAGTTTATGGTTTTAAAGTTCAATAGAATTTCATGCATCAATTGGATTTGACAATAAATTTTTCTATTTTTGGTTTATCAGAAGTTTTCAAGTTCAGCTTTCATAATCCACTTCTTAGTAAAGAAAGTGTCTTTTTTGTTCGACCCAGGTCTTAATGATTCATTTCTTGGCATGGATATCTATAGTTCCCTGTCAACTTGTAATTAGCAGCTAAAGAAAAAAAATAGTGAAACAGAAGTTTGCTGGTTCCAGAAATGGGTCTTTATTTTCCTAACATGATTTCAACTTATCCAAGCAACAATTATACCAGCAAAGTCTAGCATTTTCTTATTTTACTCCATTAAATTTCAAACTGAAAAAATAAAGTTCAGGATACCATTTTTATTTTTTTATTAAACCTCTTATTTTTCCTTATAGAAAGAACTGTAGTTAATAAGATTCCCTCAAGTAGATATATATATTTTGATATCAAAAGACAAATGAATTGTTTTTGCTGTGAATGTAGCATTAAGAAAAAAAAAAGTAAAATTATATGGTATCTTATTTTGAAAAATGAAAAATTCACACTAAGAAAAATGTGATGCATAAAGCTCTAAGAAAGACTAAAAATATTCACAGTATTAAAAAAAAATTATATATAAAGTTTACTATTTATACTATTTACATTGCTCAGACTGTTGTCCTCATCTTTGTTACCATATTCATGACATTTAGGCTCTGGCCTTCTTCGGATGATTAGAATTTTGAACGGAACCCTTTATTTCTGGAGTAAATTATTCTTGTTTCATGCCTTTTCTGGATATTTGAGTATCAACTGTCTTCCTTTTAACTAAGTTTTTGTTCACCTCAGCTGTAGCCAGGTACTGAACTTAAAACTCTTCGGTTCAAGTCGCTGGCTTCAACCAACGCTTTTATTCCCTGAGCCATGTGTCCTTGAGGACCATGATAAAGTTTATATTCAATCAGCAAGAAAAGATTTCTTTTTTTTCAATTTCCTGTTAAATGAGGGTGAGTCACAAAAGTCAGTTTGTTGTCATTGATTTTCATGGTTGAAAAAAAAAAAATTGTGAAATATGAAATTTTTGAATGACAGATATAGGCAAAAAATTCAAGAGACCAATTGAGAAAACAGAAAATTCTTCAAAGCCAAAGAACACACTTTGTTCGATCTGAGCTAACATTAAATACAAACTCTCATATTAGACATACCTATTTGCATTGTACATCTTCTGTTGAAATACTTATGTTATCATTAAGTAGCTGAAAATTATTGGGCAAAGTTAAATGTCTTCAAATTCAAATATTTTGCTATTCACAGCAAAATTTGTTCATTTTAAAAAATACTCAAAAGTGCCAACTTTGGTCACTTATTTGATAATAGCAAGTTAGTTTCAGAAACATGTCCACATGGGCATTTTTAGAGGCCATTAATTAAGGGTTGTCATGTTATCCTCTTGGAATATACAGAAATGGGCAGTGTCATGAAGAAAACTTCATTGAAACAACTTTGAAACCCAAATCTGATTTTGTCATAAGACACGGATTCTAAAAAAAAAAAAACAAAAAAAAAAAAAACAACACAACTCTAAACAAATATAGAAAGAGCAAGTTTTATTTTTGAAATGTTTAAGTGTTTGGTAGTGTGTGAATTCAGTTATAAATATAGACATAGCGCAATAAATGCGTGCGTGGATGCAAGATTAGAACTTTGTAACAATCTAATCAACTGCAAGAGCAGGATACAATACTATTGATTATTCTAATGCCTGTTGAAAAAGTGAACTTCACAACAGAAACGTGGTGAGTATGCACATTCACAGGCAATTGTAAAGGTTTCATTCAGAAAATCAATAACGTCATATCACTAGAAGGGTGGGGAGAATTGCAGGTGGCTGCTTAATTAACATTAAAAATAACCAAATCATTTTAGCACAATAGCTCCTACTCATAAAAATTATTGTCATATGTCAGATTCCAAAGAACACCAACCAATGTTTGGGGACTTTTGGAATTATCAACCTCAAAAAACAAATATTGAAGCAGTTTAATGCTTGAATGAACCATATTGCAGTAGTAACTTTTTACTTTTTTTTTACTTAATGTATAAAATGTCAATGATATTTTAAAATCATTTATAGTATGCTTTTAAATTGATGATTTAACAAATTATGAGTAAAGAAAATTGTGTTTAAAATACTGACAAAAAGGTCAAGTCTTTTTAAAATTAAAATATGATTTTTTTTTAATTTGCCACCTGAGACAATAAAAACAAGAAAAGAGTACGTTTTTCTAAGCAATTTTGAAAAGATTCTTTCGACATGTAGCTTTATGTTTATGATAATGTTTTGAATTCACATTGTCTACTGCATTTAATTTTTGATGATTTAAATGCCCATGCATTGAATACTGCTGCCATATCTGGGTGGGTGCTCCTGCTATCCACCTAGGGATCCTTGACAAAATTCAACGGAGAATCTGTAATGTGATAGATCCTGACTTGGCAGCTCAGATACAGTCACTTTCTCATATGCACAATGTTGCTTCCACGTGTCTCTTTTACAAATACTTTCCCGGCTTTTACTTCGATGAACTTAGCTCACTGGTGCCCCCTATATATAAATTTACTCAAGCCACAAGATTAGTAACTAGGTCCCAGCCTTTTACTGTGAAACCAATTGTAAATGCAAATTCTACTCCAGCAGCTTCTTTTCTCGCACTTTCTGCCTGTGGAATTCACTTCTATTTACTTTCTTCCCCGACAGCTGCAATTTCCAACAATTTAAATGTAAAATAAATAGTCATCTTCTATCTCACTAACTTGCATCCTCTCTCTCATGCTCCTTTCTCCGTCCACTCCACTCATCAGTATTCTCATCCTTCTCTTACCCACTTCCTGACACCCCCTATAACCTGTCACTCTTTCTCATAACTTTCCTCCTATGTAACCCCCTGCAAAACAGTGGCAGTAATATGCCTTGCTTGGGGTAATATGATATGATATATATAAATAAAAAGAAAAAAAAAAAAAGAGATCATCTTTGGTGCATTATGTAACATTTCTGATCATTATTGTATACAAACATCTCAGCACAAATACATTTGCTTTTTCACAAAAATAAGGATTTTTTTTTTTAAATCCAAAAACTTGCAGGATATTCTAAATTATATTGAATATTGTGAGTTACATTTTTACTTTATCTTTTCCAGTCTGAATTTCTGGGATGAGGAGTTATTATTTACACTATTTTCATGCGGACCCATTGGTTTTCATTTTTAGTGGTGTTATTACAAGGTTTTGGCTGTTGTGCCATCTGGCCTTCATCAGTTTGAAATTCCTTGTAGGTTATCTGGACCGACATACACATGATGAAGGCTGCAGAGCACAATGGCTGAAAAGTTGGGATGATGGCAACAAAGACGAGGACAATAGTCTGCATGTAAAGTGTAAATTAAGGTAATCTTATGTAAGATTTTATTTGTGCAGTACCTATCAATTTAGAAAAAGAACACACAGACAATTCTCCCAGCATGACTTGTATAATATCCAATGTTTTAGTGCCCTCACCACTCATTCTGACTATGACAGAGAGAAGTGAGAGCAATGCTTATAAAAATTCATGAAAGACAATTTTAGACTCAAAATAAGCTACTCCCTGTCAGAAATTTAAATGTCTGATCAATAAAACAACAAACAGGAATAGATTTTTCAAACCTACTTTGTATTTAATGAAAACATTACATCAGTTTAGAAACTAATGTAGTGCCCTTAAAATCCATTTAACTATTGAAGCAATAGTTACATTTAAAGATTTAGTTACAAATAATAAATATTTGATACATTTGTAAATTACTAAATATGTACTGACTTGTATTGTTTAAAACTGATTGGATAATAATTCAAAATAACCTTTATATATAAAGTGTAACGAATTCTTAATTTTTTTCTTTTTTATAATTGTTGCAAGTTGGAATTAGGTAAGCCAATTAAACAATCCTATCTATGGAAAAAGTGGCATGGACAAAAATTTATGAAATTACAAAAAAGTAATCTCTTGAAAAATTAAGGATGTGTGTCTCAAAAAATAGTTTTCTTTTAATTATGGATGAATAGAAAAATAATCATATGGGTTTAGTCAACATTGTTATCCTTAGTTTGCTTAATGCAACACATTGTACATTTATAGAAAGTAATTAGTGAAAGCAGTAGCAATGGTATTTAGAAATATTATCAAAAGTTACAAGAAAGTGATTTTATGTTTTTGGTGGTACATTAAGTAGAAACATGAAGACTAAATTGGAAAATACAGAGCTAAGTACATACCTTATTTTTTTAATTATATCACCCCAAGCAAGGCAGTAATGCCACTGATGTGCAGCGGGACTACATAAGAGTGAGAAGATTAGAAAAGAGAAAACCGGAAACCGCATCCTAAACAGGGAACAAGGGATGAGCCTCTTCACCTAGATAGACTTAACTATTGCCCGGTTCACACTCCACCCACATCTATTGAACAGGTGAAGAGGCTCATCCCTTGTTTCCTGTTTAGGATGCAGTTTCCGGTTTTCTAATCACACATTGTTCTTTTTTTTTTCAATTGGAGTAGATAGACTAAACTATCGCCTTTTCACACTCCACCCACATCTTGGTATAAGTAGACATGGAAATAATTTAAGGAATAATTAAACTAAAATGTTTGCAGGATAGATTTTGAAATATTGTGTATTTCTAGAAATTACAAGAGACTATTTTCACAGCTTCAAACTAATAATCATTACAAAATTCTTCTTTCACTTTTTACATAATTATGGAATATCCAATGAGGTGTTGAAAAATATTCCTCAGGGAAACAAACACCCCAAGAAAAATACATTGGTTATTTGGTCAGATTTTGGAAAGTAGGTTATGCCAAGAACTTTTTGGCACACCTTTTATATTAACTAAAATGTGCATGTAGCTAAATTTGCTTTCTGACCATGGGACCCAGGTTCAAATCTCAACAGGGTTGATTTGTCACAAAGATAGCTTCTTGGTGTTATTGGCTAGGGAAGGTGATTCTAGCATGCAACACCTTCAAAAGGGTGCCTAAAAACCACACCACTGGTTAACCCAAGCCTTATGAGTGAAATTTGGTGGATAGAACTAATCAGGAGCTGTTAATGGTTGTGCTAGCATGAAGTTACAAGTGATCATGACCAAGGTTTTGAACATCCTGGCCACCTTGTTCAGACTGTTGATCCTGCCAGATAACAAGCTCTCTGAGAAACTGTAACCAAGATTCGCTCAGCATAGTTGTAATATAAACCATAGGTGATTTTCTCAGGGTTGAACAAACCAATGTGTCCAAACAGGCATCTGCAACAGGGACTGGCTAACTACCTGAGTAGACTGGCATACTTAGATATGAGCGACTAACCATTATCTAAAAACTAAACAAGGAGAAAGGTGGAATCCTTTCACGGGCTGATTGGTTTATTTCAATAGAGTTCTGTTAAATGATGAGTAAAATAAAATTATCAGGTTACAAGCACAAATAAAAATATTGGTGTTAAACAAATTGTTTTCTAACAAACAAAAAGAAACATTTCATAAATGTATGCATAGATGTGCGTGCATGATCTCTCTCTCTCTCACACACACAAATGTGTGATTACAAATTCTGTCCCTTATTATAAAGAGACAAAATTAATTGTATCATTTTTTTGTTTTTGTATATTTTTACCTGTCCTAGCTACCAGGGTTGTTCTAGAAAGAAAAAAAAATTTCACTGATTTGTTTAATGATGAATTAATCTTCATTAGTAAATAAATTTGCTTGTTAGTAAAGAAACTGAGCTTAAGGGGTAAAAAGTGAGGCATCAGAATTTTTGATTAAATAGAAAATGAAGAAAAAGGTGTTTATGACAATCTATTGAGTTAAATTATTTGTTGCATAAAATGCATCCAATAGGCTTAAAGATAAATTTCTAATCGACAATGTTGAGAAGTTATCAGGTTCAACCCACTTTTCAAACTGACTCAATGGCCAAACATCAGTTGTTTTTTTTATCCCCTCCTTTCAACACCCTCCCTACCACCTCAAAAGATTCCAGATGTGCTGAGTAAGACCTCTTTATATTCTCATTTCAAAAGTATATATATATATATATATATATATATATATGGGTTAACTTCTCAATGAGAGTATATGGCAGATTTGTTAGCAAATAGTACAAGGATGGCTGAAACATTATTGATGGGGTGGGGTTAAATCTGATTGGTCAGTTTATTTTTTGAATTTTAGTACTCCTTGGTTAACAATAAAAACTGTTAAGGGAGGTAACTTTTTGTGGTCAAATTTATTAGTTTTCCTCAATTAGAGAGAGAACAATAGTTTTAAATAGGTACCGCTTTTAAAAATAGGTTTAAAATGCATTTTAAAAATAAAATTATTTCTTGAAGCTTTTATTTTAGTTTTAATTCAAAGCTAATAGATTAAATTTAATATTTTCAATAGGTAATACTTTGCTGTATTTCAAACCAAGGTGAACAAGTAATAAAAAAAAAAAATTGTAATTAGTAGTTAATATGCCTTGAATTATCTCCTTTAGAAAGTGTCCCCACTTTATTAATTTATACTTAATTAAAATTACTTGGTAGTTGCTCCAGTCCCCAAATTATAGCATTTTAACAGTATTGTGCTTAGACTAAACTATCGCCTGGTTCACACTCCACCCACATCTATTGAACAGGTGAAGAGGCTCATCCCTTGTTCCCTGTTTAGGATGTGGTTTCTGGCTTTCTATTTTCCAATCTTTTCACTCCTGTGTGGCCCCCTGCACATCAGTGGCGTTACCACCTTGCTTGGGGCGATATGATTAAAAAAAAAAAAAAATTTAAATGGATTGGAATTATTTATCAATAGAACATAATTCACTTTATTAAAAAAAAAATCTTTCAAAAACAAAATATACTTTTATAAACAAATATTTGAGGTAGATTAACTGATTTAAAGTTTAATTAATCTGAATTAAATTATTACTTTTAGTTTTAAATATCTGAGAAAAGAATTATTTTTCACACGGTGGTAAGTCTTTGAGGTATTTACAGATTTTATAAATAGCATTAACTAAATGATATGCAAGTGTAAAAATTACTTGACAAATAAACATGAACACTTTTTTTTTAACATAATTTTTAAAAATTATCTAGTATTCTTAAAAAATTAGGAAATATTCTAAGCAATGTAATATTTAATTGAATAAATTATCTGGCTTATTTATGAAGATGCTTATTGAGGAAATGTTAGAAAACTACCAATAAATTTTAAATTTACTATAATTACTGCTCTTATTTTCTGATAATGTAATGTCTGTATTTATAAAAATTGGCACATTTATACACACAAAAAGGTTTTCTTTTTATCTTATGATTCCAAGCATTAAACAAAGAATATAATTAAAACTGTATGATATGACAATCTTTGAGTTTAGTTTAATGGCATATCAACCTCTGTGGGTTATTTAATGCCAAAAAGGTGGGTTTAAAATTTTTTTTTCTTTTAATCATATCACCCCGAGCAAGGCAGTAATGCTACTGATGTGCAGGGGCTATATAAGAGTAAAAGGATTAGAGGAGAGTGAGGAGAAAGACGAACCAGTTCGAAAGGAGCAAGAGAAGGATGGGAATACAGGTGTGATGACAGTTGCAAAGATGGAAAGAAAGGAAAGGATCTACAGTACAGTGTGGAAAGAAGTAGGGTCAAGTAGTTAGGAGATGAGTATTGACCTTGCATTTAAGTTCCTGGAGGTTGTAGCCGTCAGGAAAGCAAGAATAAGGAAGAGTTCCACAGGCGGGAAGTGCGGGAAAAGAAGCTGCAAGAGTAGAATTGTTGTCTGCATTTGGTTGATCTAACTGTGAATGGGTGAGACCCAGTTGCCAGTCTGGTTGCATGAGTAAACACCTGTTGTGGAGGCACCAATGACTCAAGCTTGTTGGAGCAGAAGCCATGGAAGTATTTACAGAACAGACAAAGGGATGCCACTTCTTGTCAGTGGGAAAGTGGCTGTAGTCGAGCCACCAAGTCGGTACCACTCACATTACTGATTCTCCTTTGGAGCCTGTCAAGAACACGGAGATGAACAGCGGGGACACCTGCCCATATATGGCAGCAGTACTCCATGCATGGACAAATTGGTTATGTATGCAGGATGGTTTCAGGTGGGGAAAAACTTCCTGGCCAGACACAGTGACACAACCTTCCTAGCAGTGGATTTAGCTATTGACTCAATGTAGTGGTTCCACTTGAGATCAGAAAAGAGGGTAAGGCTGAAGAGATGCAGAGTATTGCTTTCAGGGAGACTCACTTGGTCCATGCATATGGGAGGCAGGAGAAGTTGCCTGTGATGATTGACAGACAGCAGCTTGGTCTTAGATGCATTGAAATTTACAAGCCACTTCTTAGCCCAATTCACCACAGAGTGTAGATCCCTCTCAAGATCATCAGCAAGATCATGTTTGTCCATCACGCCTGGATTCTTACTGATGTGGGAGTAAATTGTGATGTCATCTGTGTAGATGCCTACCTGGCTCTTGATCTTGTCTGGGAGGTCATTTATGAAAATAAGGAAGAGCATCAGGTCTAGGATAAAACCCTGAGGGACACCAGCATTTGTACAGTAGGGTGTGGAGGCATGCCTATTCAGGACGACCTTCATTATGCAGTTATGCAGGAAAGATTAAATTAGATCATGCAATTGTCCGGTAATACCGTAACCCCATAGCTTGCAAAGAAGGCCAGTGTGCCAAACCCTGTCAAAAGCCTTGGAGATGTCCACAGCAACAGCACGAGCCTCGACGGACTCCTCGAGGGTCTGAAACATGTATTCTGTAATGGTCATTAGCTTGTCGGCCGTGGACCTGGCAAAGCGAAAGCCATACTGCCTGTCGGAGAAGAGTTTATGGGCAGTAAGATGCTGAACAATTTCAACATTAATGATGGCCCCGAACACTTTCCCAAAAATAGATAGAAGGCTGATAGGGCAATAGTTGGAGGGGTCTGAGTGTTCACCAGTGTTCTTAAATACAGGAACAACAGAAGAGGACTTCTAGCATACAGGAAAACAGGAAGCAGAGAGGCAGTAATTATAGAGTTTAGAGAGGACAGAGGAGAGTTCAGGGGCACATTTCTTAAGGACAATCACCAGGATTCCATCACCGCCGCTAGCCTTGTGGGGGTCCAGTTTTGATATTACATGGGATACTACTGTCAGGGTAATGTGTATATCAGACAGTTTAGCATCAGTTCTGATAGGGAAGTCGAGTGAGTGTACTCCAGAGGAGTCAAATGTGGAGTTGGATGAGAATCTGCGAGCAAAGCACTCAGCCTTGTCCGCTGATGATGTGAGAATTTTGAATTCATTGATTAAAGAAGGGAAAGAGGATTTGATATTGTTCAGCACCCGTTTGCATAATCGCCAATAGTCTTTGGAGCCGAATTTACGGTCAGCTATGTGCTGTTTCATTCTCTCAGCAAACAACTGCTTGGCGTCATTCAGGATTCTCTTGCACTCATTACGAGCAGACGTGAATAGGCGCCTGTTGTGGTCAGATGGCTGTCCCCGAAATAGTCGAAAGTAGTGATTCCCGTGGGCAATGGCGGCCGAACAGGCAGGAGAGAACCAAGGGGAGGAATGAAGTTTGAGATGAAACTTCCTGGTAGGTATGAAGGCATCAATGCCAGCTTTCACCCAGGACGAAATCTCAGAGGCACAGTCATCAACTGGGAGATCGAACACTTTACCCCCAGGGACATCGCAAAGGAAGTTACGGAAGGTGTCCCAGTCAGCTCTTTGGTAGCAGTAGGAGGTCCTATAAGTAGGAGGCTCCTGGTGGGGAGTGAGAGTGGAGAGAAATATTAACAGAGACAACAGCATGGTCGGAGTTGTCAAGAGGGCAAAGCTGCGTGACCTGGCAGGAGTCAGGTGCAGAGGTAAAGCATATATCTATTAGAGAGGCGTGCCCAGAGGGAGTGCTTGGAAAGCATGTGGGGAAGTCCACTACTTGCGTGAGGGATTGGGAAATAGCAAAGTTCATGGTGTGGATGCCTGCTGAATCAGTAATAGAGTCTTTAAGTCACTCAGCATGATGGGCATTAAGGACACTGAACACAAATATGTGAGTGAATGGGTGGTAGAAAGTAGCCTTATCTATATTATCAGAAATGCTGTCTAGTAGGGAGCAGTCGGAAGAAGAAGGAGAACAGTAAAGGAAGAAAAAGTAGCTAACCAAACTGAGAAGTGATAGACAGAGACATACATATTGGTGGGCAGTGGATTCGAGTGAAGTCACCCTAGCTACAGGGAGACCCCCAGCCCATGCATGTGGACAGTGGAATCCTTCCTTAAGAGGGGAAAATAACCAGGGATCGAGAAGTCAGAGGAGCGAATTGATGAGTTGAGGTTAGTTGCACAGAGCGCTAGGAAATCAGGGGACTTTTCGCAGAGGAAAGCTTCTACGCTACAAAAGTTAGTACCAATGCCCCAGATGTTAGTAAAAGAAATGTTAAGAGATTTTGGTGATTTGAGTTTGACTGGTTTAGGGTTATTTCTGATTTCGTTTATTATGTTAAAATTTGTTGGTAGGGAGGGAACTTGAGTAGAGGATGCAGGCAGTTAATTATCCACGATATGCGCTGGGATGGGAACTGGCTTGGGCTATATCAAAGTGTGGCCTCGGGGTTGCTCAATGAAAGCACTTGCAGGGACACCTATCCATGCGTGACATGGCACTACAAGAACCTCGTTATTATGCAACTGTTGATCAGAGCAGCTGCTCTTGACACTCCGCAAGAGTTAGGGCTCCTAACTACCAGTTGGAAGCAGCAACCAGGAAACTGCCAACCTGGTACCCTCACAATGATGAGACGTTGCCACCAGCCAAGTGCATCGCAAGAAAATCACAGAAGCACCAATACTGAGGTCTGAGGAGAGAAAAGAGAAAGCCAGAAACCACATCCTAAACAGGGAACAAGGGATGAGCCTCTTCACCTGTTCAATAGACGTGGGTGGAGTGTGAACTGGGTGATGGGTTGGTCTATCTACTCCAATTAAAAAACAAAAAATTAGGGTGGTAACTTGCTAAGTTTTAAAGTCCAGTCAAAGAAATTTCTACTAATAAAAGAAAATTAATCGTTCAATTAAGCATGAATGACTTACTTTTAAGAATATTTAAGACAGTTGAATCCATCCCAAAACACACATACTTCTGCCAGTAAGGTAAAAGAATAATTTTTAACTTTTTGGTCAAAAAGTGGTAACAATGTGGGGGTGGAAAGGTCAACTGAATAGCCAGTAACTAAAATACAGCCGAAAAAAAAAAAAAAAAAAAAAAAGACATAGGATCCACCAGTCAAAGAAATTTCTGATAAAAATACAGTGAAAAAGTTAATTTACTCAAATTTTGAATTTTTTTTTTGTTTTTTAAGTAAACTTAAAATGTCTTCTGGTTCTGTATTTTTGAAAAGATCCTTTACATTGCTTGTATGGTAGTGTTTTAATTGAGTTTGTCTGAAACTGTTACAGTTTAAGAGAAATGACAATCTTTGGCATATGTTTAGGGAGTTCAATGTAGAAAACAGAATTATCCAAGTCAGTTCATTTGGGAAAGATTCTTTCAAACAACTGTTGCCATGAGACAGGGATGCATACTTTCATTGACATTGCTAAACTTATTTCTAGAGTGAATCATGCAAGAAACCCTGAATGATTGATTCTTCAATCTCTATTGGTGGTAGATCTGTCTGTAACCTACGTTTTGCTGACAACATTGACCTCATAGCAGGTAATAATAGCAAACTCCAGGACTTGACCAACAAACTTGTTGAAAGAGCAGGAGCATATGGAATGGAGATCAGTTCTGAGAAATCCAAAGTAATGTTGAATACTTACTTGCACTTGTGGCAACATTCCCCCTGGGTGAATCGAGCTGGCTTTTTCCCCATGAAGAAGTTTCATAGACCTTTTTTTGGCTCCAAAAGCAGTCCCCAGCTGTATGTGTTATGGCGATTTCTCTGCAGTAGACTGGTTGCCAACCAAGGTTATAGAACCCTGTCTGTTCTGCTATTTGCCAATAGTTGGGGGGGGGGGTAAGATGGATTCATACCTTTTCCAAGAGTATTAACATATAAATAAATGTAATGAAATCTACTGCAAACCAAAATTGGCTCTCCAATTCCTCAATCTGATTCACTATCCATTAGTCCCCTAATGGTGAATAGAACAAATAGTGTCAACATTGCCATGAATGGGAATTCACTAGAAGTGTCCAGTTTTAAATACTCAAGAGCAGTCTTGTCTAAAGATTTTACCTGCAATGCAGAAATCCGCACATGGAATGCTGAAGCTATGGCAGCATTGGCCAAATTGGCAAGAATATGGAGGAGTAAAATAAATTTTCAATGTACAGATAGCACAAATCATTGGTAGTCTCCATTCCCTTATATGGATACTGTTGGCAGAAACAAAGAGAAAGATTCAGGTGTTTGAAGACAAGTAAATGAAAAAATTCCTTGGCATCTTCTATTGAGAACGAAAAACCAATGCCTGTGTTGAAGAGGGTTGAAAGTTTAAATGAAAATATAACATCTGGTCTGCTTAAAGTATTATCAATTTTATAATTATAATGATATTAATTGCAAATAATTTAATAAGCACTTGATTAACTGAAGTCTTTTGTATTTGCGTTTCTGGGAAAAGATTTTACTTAAAATGTTAAATATACCGAATGCATTACCTATTTTTGGTTTCATGTTTTATAAATATTATGAAAGTAAGAGGATTATATCAGTGGTAAACCAAGTGTTAGTATCAGAAAGGGCATCTGGCAGTAGATTATTAAAAATGTGTTTCAAAGTTTATCTTGTGAATTTGTTATTTTATGAATCCAAGACATTACCATGAGAAATCTTATTGAACTCCAGATTCCTTAATACACTGGTGATGAGTTTTCTAATAACAGCAGAACTGACACTTGTGGTCAGAAAAGTTGAATTCATTTAAATTGTGAAGTCACAATTACAAGTAGAAATGATATTCAATTGATGATGTGGGAAGGTTGAAAAGAGGTGTAACAATGTTTTCCATTATTACTATGTGGGAAGTTATGGTTGTTTTCTTAGACACTATAAAACATTGTGGCATACCAAAAACAAGACATTTTGTAACTTTTGTTAAAAAAAATTTACAATGCAGAATAGCAAGCCCATCTTTATCTATATTTCTGAGATGAGGTATTGTAACTATTTACACTGATTGGATCGTTGCCCAATCATTTTTATCGTCATATTCACAACATTTTGGCCTTATATAAGTTGGAATTTTGAACTGAACCCTTTATTTTGCCTATCAGAGTAGATTGTTCTAGTTCCATGTGCCATGCCTTTTCTGGATATCTCAGTTTCAGTTATTTTCCTATAGTAACTCTACTCTGCAAGGTTTTTACTTCTGTTGTAGCCAGGTATTGAACTCACAACTCTTTGGGTCAAGTCACTCACAATTTGGTTGCTGCACTATAATCTTTTTGGAATTCTGAATCAAACACTTTATTCAATCCACAAGGTAGATTGTTCTCATTCTGCTTTCTACATATTTTGGCCTAGTGTTAAAAATGGACATGTGACACAAAAGGTGAAGTAAACTGATGTGAAGTATTGTTTAAGCATATAAAGCAAGATGAGAACAATCTACCTCACTGTGGATTGAATAAAGGGTTTGGTTCAAAATTCTGAGGTGGTTGCCAGTTATAATGATGACAGACACATTAAGAAGACTGGAGAGTGTCAATGCCAAAACTGTAGTATAATGACCAAGAACACACTGGTCTGAATAATAGGGTATATAAAGATATTCTGTTGTCAAGATAACTAGCAAATAGAGGACAGGGATATGAATTCATGCTTTTGTCAAGAGCATTAGTTCTAAGTAAATGCAAACAGCCAAAACTAAAATTCTAAAAGGTTGCCACCCCCTTAACATTTCATTACTCTTTATATGATAATTGACTGAATATTTTTTATTCATGTAGAAACTTTTTAATTTGGTTTTAATTTAGACATATTTTATAGACTTCCATATATAAAAGAAAAATGCCACTGAATTGAAGAGAAACTCTTTTCAGTGTAAAAAATTCTACACATTTTTGTCATTTTCTATTTGACCACTTCTATTAGCCATTCTGTTTGAGATTAGAGATTGATTTGTACGATCAGGCATTAAAAGGTTTGATTTATATAACTTTTTATTATCCTCAGAAATAAAATTTCCATGTAACTCTTAAAACTATATTTAGGCTAACAAGAATCTAGTATTTGCTTTCAAACAGACAAGATGCATATTTAAATTCTATTTTAGGAATAAAAGAAATTGATCAGAAAATCCTGTGCATGCATGCATTATGTAATTATAAAAATACCAGGATTGCCCAGATATTGATTTCTTAAAAATAACATCTAAGTGGTATTTTCCCAAGCTGTGTAACATTAGTGACTCAGAGCAGCAAAAAACTAAATAAATAAAGGAAGCAAAGGAAATTCAGTCTTGTATGAACAGAAGACAATTCCACAAGAACAGTTAAGATTCTTTCCCTGGTAATCCTCAGTTTGACTTTTTTTAATTCCATGTTGAAGTGGGTGGTTGAAAAAATGGAATAGAGTACAAAATAAACAATTGCTTTTCTTTATAAAATAAAAAATAATTCCACATAATAGTAGTTAAATTTAGGAGCGAGAGGGAGGGAATAGGTGAAAATATCCAGAACATTTTGGGGATCATTTAATTATCATATTTGATGTAACTCAGATTTTCCATTTTTGAAAGCAACATCAAGTTAGTTAACCCTAACCATTACAGTTATAAGGATGCTGTGTGTACTGCAGCTATGGCAGCAGTAGTGCATCTTGGGCAAGATGCTTTGATGGAGCCCATCATTCTTCAGATGATTTTGAATTCAGAATTTTCCTTCTAGACAGGTCAACACCTCAAGACAAGAAAACTGATTTTAGTTGGTTGGTTGTTTTATGGCATATCCACTTCAGTGGGTCATTTAATGCCAACGAAATTTTGAAATAAATTCATAGTGATAGTTTGATAAAAAAGTGTGCATGTTTACATATATATTTTAACTATTTTTTTTTAATTACTCATATTTTTAAGTACAATCCAACTTTTGGGAAATTTACAATCTTGAATGGTTTTATTTTTGTAAAAATTTTTTAAATTACTCACTTGCTAATATTTTGTTCGCACTAGATCAAAATCTACACACTCTAGCAGTAAATTACTGTAAATTACTCTTGGCATGTAGGGATTCTGTGCCCTCTAGTAAATAAAGGTGGGTAATGTAGGTGTGGCCTACATGCAGGCAGGTCATCATGACTTGTTCTCTTCTATTTTTGTATTCAGAGTTTCATTCTCCAGCAGTGGGTTTAATGTTTTGAAGTTTGTTATTAATGAATGTATCCCAATGATGTTGCCATTTTTTTTTTAACGATAATTTTCTTTATAACCGTCTTATAATCGGAGTATGGAATCTTTGTGTTTGTTATTGTATCCTTCAAGGCATTTTTTGCCTCCGAATCTGCCCTGTCATTTCCTGGTATCCCAAGATGGCTTGGGATCCAACAAAAGATTATTTCTTTATTTTTAGACAAGTGGTAGATTCTGTTTAGTACTTGTGCGGTTAAAGAGTCACTATCATTTTTATTTCTTAATGCAGTAAGTGCAGATAAAGAGCCTGTGAAAATTATGAATATATTGTGGGCCGTTGTGGTTATTATGTCAAGTGTTAAATTAATAGCAATTATTTTAGCACTATATATTGAAGCTATGTTTGTAATTTCTTTTCTATGCTGATTCAGTTTTACTATGGCAGCACATCCTACTCCATTTTTACTCCATCTGTGTGTGTGTATATATATATATATATATATATATATATATACACACACACACAGAGTCTAAGTGGTTATTTTTAATATTAAAAATTTCAGACTGGTAAACAATAGGGTTTGTTTTGAATTTTGAATACCTTGTAAGATCTAAGATTATTTTAAGTTGGTTCATTATCCAAGGGGGTGTAGATTTATGAATTTGTGTTGTATCTATTAGATTTTCTCCAATGATGTTTTTTAATGCATAAACTGAAAGGTTTGATGGATTTTTCTTGCTAGAAAAGTTCTGTGTATTGTGGTTAGAAAGTATTACTGTAAGCTGGATTTAGAAGGCATGATGATAGTTTTAGGTAGTACTGGAGAGCAAGTTTTTCATGTCTTAGTTTAAGCTTCTGTGTATAAGCTTTCAACAGGAGAGGTGCTATGTTCCAAGGGCTAGTCTAAGTCCTTGATGGTGTATAGTATCAAGTTCTTTCAAGCTGCTCCATATATAAAACAGGTGTAACCAAGTTTTGATCTGATTATAGAGAAATATAATTTTAATAGTGTTTCTTTGTTTCCTCCCCAATCAGTGAGCGCTATGGTTCTAAGTAACTGTATAGCTTTATTACATTTAGATCTCAAGTATTTAATATGAGGAATAAAGGAGACTCCTAAGTATTTGTATTATTCTACAACTGGAATTTCAGTGTGGTCAATTTTCAGTACTGGGTCAAAGTGGTGTTTATGTTGGTTGCAGAAGTGGACACATTTTGTTTTTTGCTGTTGAAAATTTTAGTTCATTCTCTATGGTTGATTTGTTGAGCTTATGGATGAATATCCGGAGTTGTCTTTCTATATGGTTTATATTTCTTGCTCTATAACATATCAGGAAGTCCTCCACATACAAAGTACACTTTTTCGGCTATTTATGTTTTTACAATATCATTTATTTTGACATTAAACAGCATAACAGACATTACACTAGCTTGAGGTACACCCATTTCTTGTTTCTTTTCTTCAGAGACAATATCTCCTATTTTAACTCCGAATCTTCCATCTTGCAGGAAATTTTTTATAAATATTGGCATTCAATCTTCTAGCCCTAGTTTTTTTAAGGTCTTTTACTATGCTGTACTTCCACATTGTACCATATGCCTTTTCAAGATCAAAGAAAACTGCCATTAGATGCTCTTTTGAAATAAAAGCCTCTCTGATAAATGTTTCTAAGCAGATCAGAAGATCCATAGGGCTCCTTTGACTTCTAAAACCAGATTGATATTCAGTTATTAATTTGTTTCTTTCTAGATACCAGATCAATCTGGCATTTGTCATTCTCTCTAATGTTTTGCAAACACAGCTAAGAGTAATATGTCTAGTTTTTTTTGCATTGTCTTTCATAGGTTTACATATTGGTGTTTGTTTCTATATTTTAGGGATGTCACTGCTCTTCCATATACTAGTGTAGATTTGTAGGAGGTAATTCCTAGATGGTTTGGGTAATTCTTTTAGGAATTGATAGTGAATTTTGTCTGGTCCAACTGCTGTATTGTGGGCCTTGTTGAGGGATTCCATCAATTCTGTAGTAGAGAAAAGTTGGCTGTAGCTTTCAGTATTTTTGTTTTGGAATTTGATTTTTACTTTTTCTGTTTTTGTTTTGATGGTTTGAAAATTTTGGCTTTGGTTTTCTGTGGATGAATTTCCGAGAACGTTTCAGCTATTTTTGCTAGTTATTTTCCGAATCATCTGCCATACTTTTTTTGGTTTATTTTTCCATCTATTTCTTTTGGATTCTTTGATGATGTTTCGGGCTTTGGCTCTGCTATTTTCATAGGTGTTTAAATTTTCTCATGTTGGGTTTATTTTAAATTTCTTTAGAGTCACTCTGCGTAATCTGACAGTTTTTTTGCATTCCTCATTGACCCATGGCCTATCATATTTTTAAGAGGTGGAGTTTTCTGGTATATGTTTTTCGGTTAGTGCGTTGGTAAAATATAGGCTGTCTTTTTCCTTGTTTCTATTAGCTTCTGCAGTTAGTTCGACTAGGCATGAAGTTTTAAATCCATTCCGATTAGCCTTTTCTAAATTCCAGCTTGGAGTTTGTTTTTTTTTAAATTTATTTTGTTGGTGGTATGTTCTAGTAGAATCAGAAAGTGGTCACTTTTGCATGTGTCATGTACTTTCCAGTTATAATCCAGGAACAAGTAAAGGTCACATATTGTGAAATCTATTGCTGAATATGTACCTGTTGCTGGGTGTGGGTATGTGTTTGATTCATAGATATACATACATAACTGATATTTGTTTAATACCAATTCTGTTATTTTGCATCTGGCTGCTGAAGTCCTCCATTATAATAAAGGGTCTTGGTAACTGTGATATCGAATTGTTTAGCTCTGATTCGTTGAGCTCTTCATTTGGGGGAATATATAGTGAACACACTGTTATTGTTCTCTGGAGGGTTGCTGATATAGTGACTGCTTGTATATTGGTATTGAGTGTGATTTCACCGAGTGGGATATTATTGTTAATGAGTACTGATGATCTGCTACATGATGAATATAGTAAATGAATGAAAACTTGCCAGACATGCAATTTTTGCCTGGTCACTAAACATGAGCTCTTGTGTTAGCCAAACAGATAGTTACAAGGCAGAAATATTCTATTTCTGGTTGCTGCCATCAATTGGTTACGCTGAGAACAGTACTTGTTTGAATCGATCATTTGGTCTTTGAAAAGGTGCTTGAAAAATTTTCTACCAACCAACAATTATACACAACATCAACTTCATTTGTCTTTATTTCTGAGATGAGGTATTGTAATTATTTACACTATTTAGATTGCTCAGACTGTTGTGCTCATCTGAAGAAGGCCGAAGTGTATGATGACCAAAATCTTGTGAAGATGGCGACAAGGTCTATCAGCATGCTGCTTAATATAATTGTACAATTGATAGTTTTTGATGTTGATGGTATTGTTTTTTCAGAGGAGTTTCTTGAAGGCATATGATTGTTGGGCAGTCTTTTGTTATAAGATTGACTCTTGCTTCCTCATATTCCATTGGATGATTTTATTGTTCATATAATTGTAATTTTTGGGGTCTATGTGTTTTTTTTTAGATTTCTTAGTTTTTACTTCTGTGAGAATTTGCGCGTATATGATTGCAACGAATTCAAATTCCAGTTGCATTCATTGCAATCATATACGCGCAAATACCCTTGGTAAAGGTATTAATCTGTCTCTTACCTCCAGCTATGGGTCAAATAACAGGACAGATTGGGTTCTATAGCCTTGATTGGCAACCAGTCTACCACAGAAAGCAATGGCAACCTACTGCAGGATAATCTTCTGCCCAGTCAGTCATGTCACTTTCGAGACTGGATCGCCTAAGCATGTATCATGTATGGAACTTAACTGACTGAGTAAAGGCTCCTCAACCTACACCCCCCCCCCAATAGATTATACCTGTTTTTAAGCTCTACTAAAGATGCTGGACCCTTTGACTAGCCTGATGTTTTCTCTGTGGATGTATTCCTGTTTCGAAGGTCTTTGTCACCCTTTCACCTCGTATGTTGGTAGATGAATGGAAGATTTTTTATATTTTGGTTTAGAGGTAGTCTTCACAGAAGAACTTGGTATGTTTTCATCTTTCGTTTCACTGTCCGTTTCCGGTTCTTGTGATTCCTATTGAGCTCCATAAGTCTTTCTAAGGTGTTCTTGAAAATTTGGCCACTCAAATGCAGTAATTTCTCTATTAGTTCATGGTATTTGTTTTCTTGACTTTTTTATTTGTTGATATTTATTTTTTGTGTTACATAGGCATATGACTGTGCTCCCATATAGGAGTCAACAATCCTTCTAGCCTCTGGAAAGGACACATTTATTTTGCACCACCTTTTTTTTTTTCGTATAAACGTCAGTCTCTAGAGAACGCAGAGTGGTTCTCATGATAATTGGCACATCTGCTAGGGCTTGTCATGACCAGCCAATTGATCAGATCTGGCCTATCTGACCACCCATCAGACCAAGTAAGGGCCAAAGTGGTGTGTTGCTAATCATTGACCACTGTTGCTGGATCAATGACTGCTCAAACATCAGGATTCTGCCCTAGCGCCTTATGAGTTGCCAACAGGTGGCTTCAATGGGGAGGTCTTACCCCTCTGCAGAGGTGCCGTCAACGTATTTACATCCCCAGCTGACAGGGCAAACAAGAGAACTGAGTTTGCTTTATTATTTAACCTATAACCAGGGGAAGATGGATTCATGCCTATTTCAAGAGCACAAAGTGAAGTTTCATTTAATAGAATTTTTTAAGTTTGCAAATGTCTGTTTGATAGAGTTCCCAGGTTTCACAGGCATACAGGAGAGTTGAGATTACAACAACTAGACCATGAGCTTGGTGGTTTGTGTTTGCCCAAGATTGCCACTGACTTTTGAATAGTTTGTCATATACTGTGTGGGTGGCTTTGATTCAATTATCAATATCTTTTTCAGCAAATGCATTTGACATTAGAATGGTAACAAGATATAGAAAGTGTTCGACATATTTTGAGTCCAGTCCATTGATGATTATTCTGACTCCAGTTGTGATTAGAGCAGGACCTTGGTATCTGCCATGTTAATGACAAGTCCGTAGTGCATATATGCCCTGGAGAGGTTGCACACTGTGTCCTGGGGGCCTTGATGTTCATGGGCCAGAGTACAGTTGTCACTGACATATTGAAGCTCTGTAACTTATGCTTTTGTTGTTTAAGCCCTGAACTGGAAGTGATCTATGCTGAAGAGGCCATGATTGGTGTGGCACCAAAAGTTGATTCCAAGGTAAATCCTGCAAAACATGTGTCATAACCAGATCACAAATAACAAAAGATCCCCTCCACACAAAAGATGGAGAGCCTAGAAACAATCATGACATACCCACTCTGAGAGCTTGAATGCCTTGACTGAATGATAGACATCTGCCTATTCAAACAAATCCTCTTTTCGGGGCTTGCATCTGGCAAGAGTCTACGCAGAGCCCCATGTTGTCAATTAGGAGATGGAAGCTGCAGAAAGAATCAACTGAAGAATAGCAGTCTATAAAAAAAAAAAAAATCTTTTGAAAGCACCAGAAGAGATGAAGAGAGCTCAAAGAAAAGTCAGTTTAGCTGCAGATGTATCTTTAGATCCAACATAGGATTCATTTCACATAGAAGGAAATGCAAATAAGCACCCCAGTACTTAGCAATCACTTTCCCGCAATAATGACAATGTGCACAAAATGAGCAAAACAGAATCAAGTAGGAATTGAACTTGGAATGCTGAATCAATACCCCACACTGATAACAATTATACTATACTCACCTCCTTGAAATCAATGACTGGTAAAAAAAAAAAAAGAGTTATGGATTCTGTACAAATTGGTCAAAATTTTAAACCCATTTTTATTAACATTAACTTTATTGAACAATATATTCCCTATTTTGTTCCAATTTTTTTCTATCATCTTTCAAGAAACTTCATAATTCTATCCTTCCACAAAAGTTTATCTTCCTTAGAAAAGTTCTATAAATGATGCTTTTTAGTCTTTCAAGAAATTGAATTTTTTTTCTTAAGACAATTTGGTAAAGCCCATAAAGAATAAACTGATGAATATAGAAAATGAATGAAAACTTGCCAAACATGCAATTTTTGCCTGGTCACTAAACATGAGCGCTTGTGTTAGCCAAACAGATGGAATATTTCTGCCTTGTAACTATTTCTGGTTGCTGCCATCAATTGGTTACGCTGAGAACAGTACTTGTTTGAATCGATCATTTGGTCTTTGAAAAGGTGCTTGAAAAATTTTCTACCAACCAACAATTATACACAACATCAACTTCATTTGTCTTTATTTCCGAGATGAGGTATTGTAATTATTTACACTATTTAGATTGCTCAGACTGTTGTGCTCATCTGAAGAAGGCCAAAGTGTATGATGACCAAAATCTTGTGAATATGGCAACAAAGATGAGGATGACAGTCCAAACAATATAATAATCAACTGCTTTCTGGGAAGGTATGTAGTGGTAGGATAGATAATTTTGTGTGTTTTAGTTGAGGATCAATAAACAAAAATATTCTAATTTTGACATAAAATAAAAACCAAAAACTCACATGCTGCTGTCACAATTCAACCCATTTTTTTTTGTGGTTTAAAAAAAAAAAAAATAAATAAAATAAAATAAACGGTAATAAACCTTAAGTCATGTAATGACAAAAACGGCATAAAATTTTTGGTCAACGCATTATGTTCTAAAGTTTCCAGCTGCCCCCTTTTTTCTTTTGATTATAAAATAGAAACAAGATTTTATGATTTTTTTTGTAAATTAATCTCTTGAAACTTGCATACACATCGTATAGAAAAGGTAACAGCAATTTTACCTATAAAAGGGACAAAACTCTGCTATTCAAAGCATAAAAACTATAACACTGACTTAGTCACTAATTCTTCAAATATTAATTAATAAGAGACCCGTGTGTGGAATTGGCGTGAATTTATTTAACTGATATTTGAATGGTGTATTTTGTATTTTTGAAAAATTCAAATGATTTATTAAAGTCAATTTGAAATAAAATTCATATTTGTCTGGATACAGTGTGAATGAATGACACAAACAAACAACTTTGATGTAGTGAATCTCAAAGTTCCAGTTTCTGAGAGTTTTTTTTATAATTTTAAAATTCTTTTCTGTAAATAAAACATGCTAGAAAAATCGATCATTAAATTCTTTTTGAAATGGTCACTTTCTCTGGTCTAGAGAGCAGTGGTCACCCCCCCCCCCCACCACCACCACCACCACACCTATCGACCTCTTTTACTCAGAATTTTTTTGTCGGTCCTCCATAACGATTCGATTTAAAAAGCTTATTTTATTTTTTTAAGATTAGGAGTTGTATTAAAATTAAATATGTACTGTAAAAATGTATAATGTTTCCTTTAATCTTTAATTGTATTAAATATTAATTCATATTTTACTAATATTTGAAATTAATAAATTATCTTTATAATTTTCATTATTTAATCCTCTCTTTATCATTCTTAGTTTTTTTTTAGTTTTTTTATTCAACTTTTACAACAAATCAAAACATCTAGTAAAAAAAGGGATGCTAACTTTTACACCGTTTGATCTCGTTTTCTGATCAGTTTTAGAGTTGTTTTCTATTTTTAGATTTTTTTAGTATTTTATGGTGTGGATTACTGTCGAGATTCCAGTTAAAGTTTAAATTTCATTTCGAAACGTTTAACTGTTAAACTTTTCGAATTGAAATTGCTCTACGGACCACTATTACCGTGGATCCCAATTTGCTATTTTTTGTGCGTGGGCCACCAGTAGTACATGGACCCTCAGGCTGCATATAGACTCCGGCTGAGAAAAATGAATTAAAAAATTTAATTTAAAATCAAATTTTAAAAAATTGTGCTCAATATTCAAAGTAACAAAAAAAATAAAAAAATCAAGACATCATGTATGGGAACAAAATTCTCTACTAGCAAGTATTTTTTTTCTAACAGATTGCAATCATGGAAATTTTATCTGAAAAGTATTAATTATTTTTCAAAGCAAAAACAAAATATTTATGTTCATTTTAGGAATTTACTTACCTTTGATCGGTTTCTCAGCAACTTTCAGAAAGTTTAAGACAACAATTACGAAACTGATAAGGGCTTATTTGGTAATTTTATAAATCAAGCTTAAACTTTTAAAATCAAAACTACTTTTTGCGATGTACAAGACATTCATTTAAAGTTAAATTAGTCTTATTTTATAAGGGATTAAGGCCGCTCAAAATGGGTCAGCCGTATGCAGGTATTTAAAGGTACCTCAACTAATTCGCTGAAGAAAAAAAAAAAAAAGAAAAAACCCAGCATAGCATGAAGAAAAAAACCAAAACCAAAAAAAACCCCTCAAACTAAGTTAAAAACAGTTTTACCGTCAAAAAAATGCTGATGTTATTAAGAAGAGGAAAGATCAAAATAATTTTTTCATTATTTTGAAAGTTTTTTTAATCCTTTCCAAAACGTTTGAAATTTTAGTAAAACATTTTTTGGTAAATAACTGAATATACGCAACTTATTTTTTCTAGTGAAAAAAAAACAAAAAACACTAGAATTTGAAAATTCTAGCAAAAATGAAGTAATTGTCACATTGTCAAATTATAATTAAACTTTCAGTACTTATTCACATGAAATTATTTTTAAAATCTTTTTTAAAATCTTAAAATACCCTCACCTCCATGTAAATTCCTGAATTTCAAGAAATTAATTTTGTATCAAAAATTTGTTTTATAAACGCAGGACTCTTTGGGGGGATGTAAAGTAAACCATATTTTTTTTATTTCAAAAAGTTGTCCGTTTTTTCCGAAAATCTGCTCTAAATAGTAAAATAAAGTGCAATAAAATTATGAAATTATTTACAGTCTGAAGAAAAAAAAATTTCCTGATGAACAATTAATTTTTACAAAAATTGTTTTCATTTTTTCAATTATAATAATTTATGGTTTCAAAAATATTTAAAATTCTTCAAAGCCTTGTCACGGTTAGGTTATTCAGTGAAGAATATATTTTAATTTTACTAATCAAAAATTGAAAAGTTTAATAAAAATCTTTGAGCCAAATCACTCTAAAAAATTTAATTTGTTTTTGTGTGTGTATATTGTATTTTCTGTATTAAATTAAAAGGCTTCATGGTTCCCTTACAGGAAAAATTTTGATAATTATACTTAGTTTATTTACCACATTTGGCTGTCATCACTCATTTCACACCTCCATGATTAAAAAATGTTTTTATTCTAAATTTCATGCTGTAAACAAGTAATACTTGTGTAAATCAGATTAACTTTAAATTTGCTAATTTTCCAAAACTAACATGTCACAGAAGTATATTTTATTTTTGCAAGATTTCTAAAATTGAGAATTATTTTTTTGCTTATAAACAAGTCAAAAAGGTGAATTTTGAAAACTAATAAAATTCTAGATTCCAATCAATATAATTTCTATTTGAAATTACACCAGAGTATTTTGCTTATTGGAAATAGTAAATTTAAGTATAAATCTTAAAGAAAACCTATTTTTAAAAATTCAATTTAAAACTTAGATATGAAAAAAAAAATGCGTGGAGGTACCTATTCAAAAATATTCATAGATTAAAAGTAAAACTAAATAGCAAAATGAGCATCTGGACATTTATTAGTGTAATGTTAAGTTAAACATTACAAGTACAAAATTAACGAGTCATTCAGAATACTGAAGAAATATTCTTACTGGAAGATAGAACTATATTTATTTTTGTATAAATACAAAAAATGTGGCGCAAGGCCGAATACGGGGTTGGGGGAAGGCTGGTCTTCATCTAGTCTTAACGTTAAACTTAGCTAGTCGCATCACTGACCCAAGAATACCACAATATTCCTTTCACCAAAACAACACTTTCTTACTTACCTTTCTTTCCATATCCACCATAATACCACAGTGTCTCCATGAAGTCCTAACTAAAAAACCCAATATGTATAATGTTTGTCTGTGTGTGTGTGTGTGGGGGGGGAATAACAATATAAAAAACCTATGAATATATACAAGACAAAAACAAACAATATACAAGAAACTAAACAAAACTGTGTTAGTAACAAACCCCCCACATATTCTATCATGTGATAGATATATCTGTTAACTGGATGAAATTGGTGCAGGACTATAAATAATCTAAACCATTTATTCCTCCAACCACGCACACATGTATGCACACAACCAAACACAAGATAGAACATTTTTAATTGCTAACTTTCATGTATTTTATAGATTTTAAGATCACAATTTAGTAAAGTTGGATGATTTTGTTGTTATGGATAAAACTTTTTTTATAGACTGGATTTTGAAAAATATTACATGCAGAAAAATTGTGATTATGAAAGAATCACAAGGGGACTGTAGATGCACCTATCTTAGTATGATTTGAAGAAAATCAAACTTTAACTTGGTCTAAAAGGACAGTACAACTTACAGAAAGTGGTGAGATTGTCTACAGTGTAAGAGTACAATTTACCCCCCACCCCCCAAGCAATCAGCATAATCTTGAATATTAAACTATGTTGCAAAGATCATTTAGTAGTCAGTGAGGGCTCAGATACCTGTATCTTGTGCAAGAAGATCCTAAATTATTCAATTCTCAGTTTTAGGAGTTTTGGAACTTAGTTTTTCGGTTTTATCCTTATCAGATGAACTCAGAAAAGAATATGGGTATTTCTGCAAAACCTTCTGCTAATGGTTTATACAAGAGGTGCCTTAATGATATGGTATCTGTTCTCTCTCATATGGGCATAGCCAGAAGAAATTTGACCCCTCTACCAAAGTATCATACTTGGTCTGTTGCAATTGCCACTTCAGAGATATATAGGACTCTTGGATTACGTCCAAGAGGCCAGTTGTTGCCCTGCACTCAATATACATGACGGAAGACTTGTTTCAGTAGAGTGCAATTGGTAGCTATATACAGCAAAGGTCAAATTAAATGAAGAGCCTCTGTGAGAAATATCTAAACTACAAATTTTTACTGCTAAAAGCACAGGTTTCTAAATTAAGTGATATCATTCTACCTGCTGATTTTGGTAAATTTTGTTTTAGGTCCTGAAGGCTTTCAAATTTATCCAAAATAGCATTATTTCTGCGCAAATGTATATGTTGAACTCAAATCAACAATTAGTTATTGAAGAAACCTACCTTTTTTTTTAACTGAAAGTCCATAAAAAAAAAAAAAAAAGAACTATATCTCGCACTTTTTCTCTCCCGTAACTCATGAAGTCATGTAATTAACTGCAGAATGACGTTCAAATTTCAGTCGATTTACTTTTACTGAAACTTCTGGCTATTTACTTCCTGTAATGAAAGTAATACACGTAGAAATACAATAGCATATTACTTTCATTACAGGAAGTAAATAGCCGGAAGTTTCAGCAAAGGAAGAAAATAGACCGAAATTTGTTGTCCTATGCAGAAAGACATTCAGCAGTTAATTACATGACTGCATTAGAGTTACGGGTGACAAAATGTAGTTCAATTTTTTTTTATGGACGTTCAGATCAAAAAGTTAAGTTTCTTCAATAACTAATTGTTGATTTGAGTTCAGCATATACATTTGCATAAAAATAATGCTATTTTGGATAAATTTGAAGGGGGGAAAAGCCTTTGGGACCTAAAACGAAAATTTAGTCTTATTTCTTTATGAATTAAAAGATCAAACTAATTGCTACCTTTAAAAAAAAAAAAAAAAAAAAAAAATTTAATTCTTTAAAACATGAAGTACCTTTGTACATAAAGTAGCATTCCAAATAAGAATAACCAATTAAGATAAACATTTTACAAAATTATTCGTAAAAAGATCTGAAAGGCCACAATTTAACAGAGGCTTAGAACTACCAGAAAGGATTCCAAAAATCCATGGTGTTACAAAAGAAAAATCAAGTCCTGAAATTCTATCAGTACACAAATCTTATAAAACACTTGTATTCAGGTAAGCCTCACCTTTAAGTTTTAGATTCAGAGAGCATTGACCCAGAGAGAAGAAAAAAAAAAAAAGAAAAAAAGTCAGCCATAGTGATGACACCCTTCCAAGAAACAATTTTTCAGCTATTTGCCTTTACTACTCCCGTTTACTAATAAAGAGTTTCAGTACATAGAGGAGTACCGCCACTGACCATCAAAGTACTTATAGCTTTAGCCAGACAAGTAGGAGAAGCATCAGCCACTGTAGCTACCACAGGGTCAAATGCTGAGTAATTGCTATTATAGGCAGCCTTTATGAATTTAATGGATCAACACATTTTATCATAGTGTCTCTTTTTATGGTTATTTTTATTGTAAGCAAAGAACAAGAGACAAATCCATGGATAATGCTTCTGTCCTTCACACCAACATCATAACTGGGAGAATTCAGTTTTGCCCCAAAGACACCAATCCCAAGTCTGGCTGTGATTGACCAAATGATTACCCATTCCATGCAAAGCAGAAAAACAATCTATGCAAATCTTGACAACATCATCATCTGCAATGGCTGTCTATCCTCTCCAAACAGCCACTTGTAAAAAAGGAAAACTCATGCTGGAGAAGGTATCATCTGGCAACAAATATTTCAAGGGAGAAACAGATTGATCTGATTTTATCAAATGTACCCAAATCAGGGTCTCTTCTGCTTGTCTGAATAATTTGGACACGTATATTGCATCTTGGACTGGATGTTGCATACAAAGATACCGCCTAAACATGCAGAAGAAACATTGGGGCACAGATGTGATAGTTGAATAAATACCAGTTTCATATACAGGTACAAGAGACAGATGAAGTTCCAAATTCAGGACATATCTCTTTTGGGACTCAAAAGAGGCAGCATTAGCATGCTATGTAAAATACATTAAGTAAAAAAAGCAAAGTGCTTCTAGCTAGCCATCTTTAGTGCTTCTGCCTAAATTGTAAATCTAACATTCTCTAAAAGATGCAATCTAATTATATGGTAAGACAAGCTGTTTCATTTAGATATTGTTGCCACAGTCTTTTGCAAGATGTTTCAGTACCTGCAGATAGTGGTCAAGGAATCTGACTTAACATTGGGTGGCCAACAAATGCCTGGTAAAAATCTACTTTTTAGGTTTTATGTCCATCCTCCTTATGATATTGATGTTAGAGTAGAAGGCAGTGGAGAGAAATTGTTAAATATCCAGAACCAGTAAAGTCACTTTCTTTCTACCAGGTTAAAAATGAAATCTGTACCAAAGTAATCCAGTTTAAGAAATCCAAATCAATGATAAACTGAAGTAAAAAGAAAATGAAAAAGCCAAATTCTAACTTGGTCTAAAGTAAACATTATTATACATGAATCCAACATAGGTTTATGAAGTAACTACAAAAAGAAACAGAAATATTTTGAAATAAATATACAGCTGCTCAAATTAAGGAAATAATTTTTTATCCGAGAGTACAATTTCATAACGTGTTTGTAGACAATATTTAAATAAATGAAAGATTTAATCTTGAATTTAAATTTCTTAAAAAAGAGTTGAAGGAGGATTCATTTTTGCTGTCAGTTGCTGACAAAGAAAGCAAGTGTTTAGATAAAAAAGCAAAAAATGTCCCAGTTAGACAAGTTGGTGAGGTTCTTTTAAATATTGGAGAAAAAGGCAATTGCCATTACTCAATGTGATAACAGCACAGGTAGATAGTCAAGATTTGAGATGATAAAGTGGTTTAAGATCTTTACAACCATTTTCATCATGATTAAAAAAAAAAATTATAGTAAATTATTATTTTTAGTCTAAAATTCAAGTCAATTTTTAGTGATTTTGGAAAATAGAAATTGTATCTTATATGCCATAAAAAATGTACTTGTATAAATTTGGAAGCCATTTTTTCTAGTTTTCTTAAATTTTTTCCCCCACTTTAATAAAACCATTTAAAGAGGAGGTATATGTATATATGTTAAGATAAAAAAAACAAAACAAAAGACAACAAATGTATATGTATGTACATATGTGACACAAACAAATATTAGAAATCTAAAATCTAAGTCACGAATCAAGTTTTTGATTTCATTACGTCATGCAATTATTCTTTAATCTTGTTCCTCGTTAGACTTTAGCGATCTCATTGGTCTGGTCTTGCTTGGAGAATTCACAGGGGATAGGCAGAAATCTCTGGTACTATTTTGCAAGGCTTCTTTTTCATTTTGAGCAGTAACAGACAAAGAGGGATCAATACTTCACTCACTGCTACAAGTTGTTACAAGTCAATCAGTCTCTTGAATAATGTGTAAAATTGTATGAATTCTTCTAACACTCACGACTGCAGTTATTAAGAGAATCGCATATTTTAGAGTGCAAATCAATTTAAAGACTTCAGTTCGAAATTAAAATTAAATTATAGCTTTGATAGGAAGTTATTAAACCAAAATAACTGCAGTAGCATTTTTAAAAGTTTAGAAAAATATTAGACTTATCTACTAAATGTATGATTATCTAATGCTACATTAGGTGTAAGATACACTGCTAAGTTGCCATTTAAATTCAAGTGAATTTAGTTCAGCAACATTGTGAGAAGCTCAAATTGAAAGCACTCGGTTTAGAAAATTTGGAACAGCATGGCGAATTCTCTATGGCGTTCTGTTTTTTTTGTGCAAGCATTGAGAAAAACATTTGAATAATAATAAAAAAAAAAAAACTTTGTGGTTTTAGATTTGTAACTTTTTATAATTATGTATAAAATTGGAAAACCATTTGTCATTTTCATATGCACTCGGCTACTGTTACACTTTTTGAGAGATGTCAACTTCATATGTCTATTTATTTGAGATGAGGGGAGGAAATGAATTTATTTTTTACTGATATGTTGTTTAGAATTCAATAAATTTGTTTGGTGGTTTGAAAATTATTTTTGGAAATGGTGAAAATTGTCATTTTAATTTTACCATTTAGGAATATGGAAAACAAAACAAAAAAAAATCCAACTAACAAATGACTTACAGATTGCAACTGGGTTAACTTAAGTGGCAATATTCACTTGATTACAAAAAAACATTAACAATGTTTGGATTAATCAGGGTAATAAAATCATAAACTGATGTACTTGAAATAATAGTTGGATGAAGTTTATCAAATTGGGACCGAGAGAGAAAAAAAAAATTAAGTTGAATTTTTCAAGAGAAAGAAAATTTATTATTTCATCATAAAAAAACAACAACAAAAAAAACGAAAAAAACAACAACAAAAAAACGACATAATTCAGTTTGGAGTTGCAAGTAGAAGCTACTGATAAAGAAAATACCATTTTTATAAGCCGACTTCATGTGCGACTCCCGATTTTCAACCTCAAAAAGAATACCTGAGTAAGTCACAGTAAGTGTGATCTATTTTTTACGTTAACAAAAAAAAAAAAAAAAAAAACTGATAATAAAAACTCGCACTTATATGGTGCTTGGAAAGTTCTTTTGGTAACATTTTTTTCAGTGTGAAGCTGGTAAAGTTCCAACTTGTTATTTTTTTAATAGCATTCTTTTTAAAAACGCCATTTGAATTCAAAAAAAGAAAAAAAAAGGTTTAGGTGAGTACTAACTAAAAAAGAAACTCACATATTTGTTCTTCAGAGTTTCACTTTCATGATATATTGTTCTTCTTGCTGCATTAGCCCATAAACAGTAAACTTTTGTGGGGGAGGGGGAGCACAAGCAGACATTCAAGGTACAGAAAACAATTCAACCTAAACATCGTTGAAGTTATGTTTTTTTTTTCCTTGTAAATTTCCCCAATTTATAAAATTACAACTTACATTTTTTATAGTTAACTTTTTTTTGAAAGGGAGACACATATGATTTTAAAAATTCTTAAAATATAATTCAAATTAGAATGTAAACTCCACCAGTTTTCAATGATAACAAAACAAATGAACGAGAGGCCACGATTTATTTGCACCTTTTGAAAATCTTTTCCAACGAGAGAATTGCAATATTTTTTATTTTTCTGTCTCATTAAAAAAAACAAAAAAAGCCATGTTTATGATTATTTGTTCGAATGAATTTTAAAAATTATTTTGCAGCAACCAATTTCAAATTCAATAAAATTGTTTATAGACTTACAAGAAAGCAATGTTTTTATGTCTTATGGTTTATGAGGGAAGATAGACTAAAAAGCACATGGTTTCCAGACTGAATCAAGGGGGAGAACCCCTAGAAGATGTGGTAGGAATGGCAACAGGGAGGTAATCCAGAAAAGGGAGCTAGAGTAAAGGATAAAAGACAGACCCAAGTTTGAAAACTAAATACATTACTAACTTGGAAATTCAAAATTCATAGGACAAACTAAACGATAACGAAAAAACAAAAACAAAACAAAAGACGTTAGGGGTTATAAACAATTTGCATTTGATTGAAGGGGATACCAAGAAAGGTTTTTTTTTACGTTGATTTGGACTGGTGGAGTGTAAAGTTTTACACTGTGTAAACTTTAAAAAAAAAAAGTTATAAATGGGGGTGGTGGAAAGAGCACGTAAAAAAGAAAAAAAAAAGTAGGTCAGCTGATGAATGTGTGATGATGCGAATATTATTCCGTCCCCATTTTCTAAATTTAGAGAGCTTTTCAAAGTCATCATCATCATCACATCTTGCAAACCTGCAGTACCACTCACATGATGACACCACTCCTCGCTATTCTTGATAAAACCCTGAAAAAGAAAGCTTTTGTTTTTCTTTGCCATGCCCCACCTCTTCCTAGCACTGACGCTACTGAGAACGTCAACAAAGTTTATCTCGTCTCAGCCCGCCAACAACAACAACAACAACAACAACAGTTGGTTGTAGTAGTTAGAAACTTTTTGCAAACTCACCGTCAAATAGGTAAAGATTCCTAAGTTCCCGTTTCCGTCTTTCTTCGGCCTCTCGGACACGGTTGCTCTCGATTGGGTCACGTTTTCGAAAAGCCCAGAGGAGGCGTCGTTGGCTTTGTTGAGTTACTACAGGTTCATCACTAGCAGCTCGGGGCCGAGCACTACTGCAGGCACCGGCCGACCCAGTACTCCCGATCGTAGTAGATCGTTGTTGTTGAGTCTTCTTTCTCGATTTCTGGTCGAATAGTTCCAAAATAAACTCCATACTACCGTTGGCTGGGCACAGCGCCACTCAAGAGGTTCGACGTGTACCCAAGAAGAAGGGATTTACTGCATTCAACTTCTTTGTATCAGCAGGAGGAGACTTCCACACTTTGTTGCCCGACTCCTCCTATGACGATCCCAGTTACTTACTCACTCTTCAGCCCAATAAGATGGGCGACGTAATCTGCACCACTACAACACACTTAAAGACGTCGACGTACTTCTTTTTTTTTTTTGTCAGCCTTTCTTCTCGTCCTCTCGATTCTCTGTCTCTCTCTTTCACATAAGTCCTCCGCACTGCCACCGGTGCTTGCCTTCCCTCAAGTCACTCACTCAAACTGTTTTTCTGTGCGCGCGCGCTCGAGCGTGTAAACACACGAAAAAAAGCAGCCCCACTTTTCAGTTAAGTCATGCTTTTTACACAAACCACGAGAGGCTTACATGTCTTAAGTTTCTAACCTAACGAAAAATGTCTAATACTCTAGTTTTATGAGGTTCAATTCTGAAACTATTGCTGTTTGAAGAGGAAAAAATAAATACTATTTCTTCCTCCTCAACGTCGTCATTTTTTTTAATGAATCGGAGCCCCTCCCACCTGAACACCCCCAACACGTAACAATAACATATTCGTCGCCTTCCTATTGACAAGAAGACTTTCTGCTTTTAGAGACGCTATAACATAGAACTATTGGTAAATTCCAATAGAGACAAACCCAAAAGAACTCAATGTTAATTTTTTTTATTAAATTTAACACACACACACACAAAGAGAGAAAATGACAAAGTTTTTTTATATAGCAGCAGATTAAAGAACATTTTTTCTTTATTGTTAGGAAAATTAAAAATAAATGATAATCCGATGAAGTATCCAAAGGACGAAACGTGTCACATGAAAAATCTTTTCCATATAACATGCATCTAAGTAAAACATGATTTAACTTAGGAAAAATAAAAAGTTTTGCCTTTTTATAAAAAATATTCTCATTCAACATTTTTAACACAAACCTGCTGTTGCTAAAAAGGACAATTATGCACTGAAGAAAAATATTTAAAAATGACACTATAGTTGACAATTTAAAATATCTTATGACATTTAAAAGTTTTACTAGTTGTGTAACAAAGTGAATGAAAAGTACTTTTGGAAGAGTGAGTGATAAAATTGTTAAAAGCTTCATGCATCTGATATTAGGCTAATGAAGTCAAGTGCCATATGTGATTTGGGTGATCATATCTCTGAGAGACATGACTGACTGGGCAGTAGGTTGCCATTTCTTTCTGTGGTAGACTGGTTGCCAACCAAGGCTACAGAACCCAATCTATCCTGCCATTCACCCATAGCTAGAGGGAGAAGTGACGGATTACTTTTCCTAAAAGTATTTGTATGTAAGTAAATGCAATGAATTCAATTGAAATTCAAGCTTGGATCTCCGATTTCTAAAATACATAATTTCATACACCAATGAAACACTTGACACTTTGTTCCACTTTAAAAGATCTCCAATCAGTGAAAAATGCTAATATTATTATTTGAGTTCCATTGCTATCAGGACGTGTCTCTGCTAGAAAAAGTTGGTCCAGTCAAATATTTTCATGGTAAGTGTTCTGATGAGTTTTCCTCTTTCATATCAAGACTTGAAGAATTTAAGGACATTGCTAAATTGGTGGTAAGATCCCATCTTTTTACAGTTGAAATGGTTAGATGTAACAGTAAGTTCTATGTCAACAGTTTCTTCTCACACTTCTTGTTTATGGAACTCCTCTAGCTTTTTGCTTTCCAGTCAATCAACTTTGATCTTCTAAAATTTAAATGTAATTTTAATCATTATCTTTTGTTTTTTTAAATTCCCACTCTTGTTCTCTTTTAATGTTTTCTTTTTCTCATATTCTGTAAAACTCAGTATCTTAGTGGGTTTATTGATTTGCCCGAGGTGAAATGGTTAAAAAAAAAAAAAAAATTACTAAGTCTGTTGCTAGGAAAGTTGGTTCCCTGTGTTGGGCCAGACAATTTTTTTTACCAGAATCCAATTTGAACATTTAGAAATCTACCATCTGTCCGTGCACTGAATATTGCTGCCATATCTGGTCAGTTGCCCCTGCTATATATCTTGAGATTCCTGACAAAATTCAAACAATGGTCTGTAATGCTATCAGTCCTAACTTGGTATCTTGATTTCAGGTACTTTTCTCACTGCCATAATCATATGGCTTCCTTTTGTCTTTTCTATAAATATTTTCATGGAAATTGTTCTAATGAGCTCTTTGCCTCGGTCCACAGACTAAATGAATTAAAGCATACTATTAGGTTGGCAACTAGATTTCAATGTTTTACTGTTGAATATAATTAGATGTAGTCATAAGGTCAATTCAAATTGCTTCTTTTCTCACCCTTCTAATGATTGCAACTCTCTTCCAGCTTCTTCCTTTTCGCTGTCATCGACAATCTTCAAAACTTTTAATACAATATCAATTGCCATATTCTGTCTTCCAAAATCCTTTTTTGTTGTTGTGCTTTCTCCCGACATGTGTATTCTCTTTCTCATTCACTCCTAGCATTTTAGGGGCACTATTGCATTGCTTGGGGTGAAATGATTATAACAAAAAAAAAAACAAATAATAAATAAAAAAATATTAAAAAAAAATAACTTCATATTACCAATCATTATGGTAATGAGATGAGGAAAAAAAGAAAATGTGACTCACTGACTCAGCACTTGAGCTAGCTTTAAATCTCATTATTAAAATGACCAATCGGTCAGTCAGTCAGTTAAGTGCCAAACATGATACACGCTTTGGGTGATCATGTCTCGAAAGAGACATGACCGACTGGGCAGAAGATTATCCTGCAGTAGGTTGCTATTGCTTTCTGTGGTAGACTGGTTGCCAGCCAAGGCTATAGAACCCAGTCTGTCCTATAATTTAACCCATAACTGGAGGGAAGAGATGGATTAATACCTTTCCCAAGGGTATTTGTGCGTAAGTAAATGGAAGGAGTTCAACTGGAATTTGAACTTGGCTTCCTGGTTTGTCGTTCTGAGTTGATATCCACTGCACCACAATGCACACACAAAAAAAAAAAAAAAAAAAAAAAAAAAAAAGACCACTATCAAACCTGAAAAACTTGAGCTAGCTTTAAATCTCATTAAAACAACCAATCTGAAATCATTAAAAAGTATGGGCAAAATTTTTTTTCTGAACCAACTGTCATGTTTTCTAAAGTGCTTTTAACTCTGCATGTAGAGTTGTTGACTATTTATCAACAAATAAAGGACATTTTCACAATAACATCACTAAAAACACTGACACATTAACTAAATTTACACGTTTGTTTATTAATTAAAATCTGTTTGCTACAGTGACTTATATTTTATGCTAAAAAATTGTCTGGTAAACCAAAGTTTTCAAAATAAATTTCATTTTATATCCTCAATGTCGTCCTACTTGACGCATTGTTATTGATGAAGTTTCTGCCAGTATTCACTGTCGTCTCTCAAAGATTTGAGTCAATGTATTTGATATAATGAACACACTACATATTTATCTTCATACAGTATTTGTATTTTCATTCACAGTCGACTAGGAAGTGTTAACAAGACTAATTTAGCCAATAGAAAAGCTGAATTTCATCCAGACTGACTACAAACCAATCAGGCCAAATTTTGTCTAGATTCAAACAAAAATTATAACAAACTGACGCATTTCTAAGTACATCAAAATTATGGGATGAAGGGATCAATAGTACATGAGAGAGAGAAAGAGAGAGAAGACTGTGTTATTGTGATTAAAGTAATCAGTACCTAATAATATAGAATGGCTCTAATTTCTACACAGTTGACATGGAGAAAAGGAGTTACATCTAGATTTTTCTGGGAGAAATTAGACCATTCGCTTAGAAACTCAATTTCTCTGTAAAACAGAATTTGTTGACTATTAGTTTATTATGCAACTAAGTTAGAAGTCAGACTAAGAAAATAGTGTAGTGCACCTAAAAGCAGTCTAGATCTTGCCAATGGTTGTACTTACTACGACTTCTGATTAGGGTAATGCCAAAATAAAATAAAATAAAATAAAATTTTTTTAAAGATGCCTGCCTGTGTGTGTGTGTGTGTGTGAATAACAAAGCCAACTTGTCAGGTAATCAATATTTGATTATAAATATAAGAATTTCAAAGAAAGCAGTAGATCTATTATGACATCCAAACTTTAGAATGCCCAAATAGCATCAAAAGAAAGGTGGAATTGCTTTTACCTGGAAAATCTTGATGGTTCAGTATTGACTAGATTATAAGGCTTCAAAAGAAAATGAAATCTAATTCCTATGAAGAGATTTATAAACTTGAACAGTGTTTTAAGGTTGCGGTGCGAGAGACGATATTGTGATTAAGTGAAATGTGTAATGAGAGAGAATAAATTAGACTAGTGCATCAAAAAGAATTGCATCATTTGTTTTCATAGGAAAGGAAGATGAAGATGTATGTGAAATGGTCATTTAACACAAAATTAATCAACAAATACCTAATAAAAGTGACAAAAGCTAAAATAAAAATAATTCTACAAAATTCTTTCATCAGTTTTCCAATTAGTTCTCTCAATGATTTTAAAAACTTTTTATCTTTCAATCTTTTGAACTTTATAGCCCAATTTAAATTCTATCTTTGTCAAATTTTTCACAAATTGGTTATTAAACATCAAATATCACAGCATTTCTTTAAGGTATTGATTCAATCTTTTTCAATTCCAATGTTATTTGATGTCAAGTAATCAACATTTCTCTTGGGAAGAAAAAAATGTTTTAAAAGGTTATAATTTGGGATTTTATAATCAAATGGAAATGACAGAGCAACTTATCATAAAATATGGTCAGTTTGCTGAGCTTCAATTATCTTGCTACAAAGCTTATCTGTGTGAGAACTGGTTCAGTAGAAGCAGGATTTATAGGAGAGAAACACATTTCAGCAAAGTGCAGGTTTTCTTTTTCAAAATTACTTTTCTAAATGAGAATGAATATTTCCAGTGTAATGAAGAAGGCCTGTCATACTGAAGTATAATTTATTAAAGCCCATAAACAATATCATTTTTTTCATTCCTAAATTTGAAAAGCAATATTTTTTTTTAATAGGAATATGCATTAAATAACCAGATTAAAAAAAAATCCTCTACAGAATCTAGATTCAAGTTCAAACATTTAAATTTATTAATTGGGAATTCAGTTCAAGTGATTTTAAAGTAACAAATTTTAAAGAAAAACTGATCAATATAATCAGAAAGAAGCAAATTGTTGGCTTTGTAAAGTTTTTAATGCACATAAAAAAAAGAAGCTAAATCTTCAGCTGCTTAAATTTGGCTAAGAATCAAATTATTTCTTGCTACAAAGCATTTGACAAAAACAACTTATTTGGCAGAGAAAAGTGACAAACAAGAGAAACATGTGCATTTGCATCCACAAACTGTTGTTATTGTTCTATAATAATAATATTTAAAATAAAAAACTGTGTAGGAACTGAACTAATTATCCATTTTAAGCCCTTTGTATCAATGTCAACTAAAATGGTGTTTTTATTTAACGCATTCCTGACACAGAATCCACTGTTTCTTATTTTGACTCTTAAGCCAGATATTTTTGTCTTGTCTTTCTGATAACCTTTAAGGTTAGGGTGTGTCCTAATTGGTTCTTTTGAAATGAGGTCAAAATAAGAGACATGCTAAAATTTGAAAGTAAAAGAAGCTGCATGTAATATTTAAGCAGAGTGTGGATTTTACATTTGTATAAGAGCAGTGCATAGAAAGAGGATTTTTAGTCATTCATAACAAGGGACAATAACAACAGAAATTTCCCAAGTCTTAACAGAAGGTTTTTCTTTCTTGAGGATGAGATTTTGACATCTCATTTCATCAATGTGTTAAGCTTTGAGGTGGTTTTTATTGAAATAGAAAAGTATTATAAAACTTTGAGAGAACTGCTATCAACTGAAATAATGTGATAAAAGCAACAAAGATGATGATATTAACCAAAAAATGTTTCAGAAATACAGGCAACAACTAAATCAAAATCATGTTTTCTTTTGCCTATAATCACTTCTTAGTGATAAATAAAATGAAAAAATAAAACCTTTTTGTGGGGTTCATAGTAAAAATGGCATCCTTAATATTATTAATAAACACCACAACAACAATGATAAAAATTGCAATGTTTGCAACTAAATGAACAGAACTTTTAAAAAGAAATAACACTCAAGGTGAAGTCTTTTTTTTTTTCAGTTAAATAGTGCCCATTGGAAAGGTATTAATCCATCTTTTCCATCCAGTTATAGGTTAAATAAGAGGACAGATTGGGTTCTATAGCTTTGGCTTGCAACCAGTCTACCACAGAAAGCAGTAGCAATCTACTGTGGGATAATCTTCTGCCCAGTCAGTCATGTCTCTTCTGAGACATGATTGCCCAAGTGTGTCTCACATATGGCACTTAATTGACTGACTGACTGACTGAGTGCCCCTTAATTGTCAAAACTTTCACTATTCAGTTTGAAGAAAAAAAAAAAAACAAACTCATTGTTTTTATGCAAAATTAAGGAAATATGTCTCAAATATTACATTTTGAACAACCTAATTTTCTGAAAACAGCAAATATCTGTAGGAGGAAAAATAATCTTAAAAGTAAAACTAAAAATGCAACTTTGATAGAATGTGAAACTGACTGTGTAAGCAGAGGATAAATGGGTTTGAGTGTCTATGTACCAAATTGGTATTTGCTGTAGCATTAAGGTTAATAAAATGAGCCTTTCTGAACCAATTTACAACTAGTGGAATAAATTGTATACTCACTGAGTGTTCTGTGTACCTTTATCAGAAGAAACTTAGTAAGCAACTATGTGTAAAAAACAAAAACAAAAAAAAAACAAATCAGGTACTTGTTAATTTAGAGAAAGACCTGGTAAAAATGAGGATGTTTTTCTTTTTTTTTTTTTGTTTGACACAAACAAGCAGGATTCTGTGAAGGTGCCATTTTTAATGGGATAATTTAAAGCAGGCATGTCAAACATGCGGCCCGCGGACTGCATACGGCCCATTGTAGACATGCTTGCGGCCCACACAAATGATCTTCCTTTCTCCCACAACTCATTGGCAGACTTATACCTGTATGCATATCAACGGACAGAAATCAAAGCTTTGACATTGATTTCTATTTATTTTAGATGCTAAGAGAGTGACGCAGTTGAAAACGTATCAATATCGTTCGATGATTGTTCGATTTCTAAGAAATGGCTCGATGAGATAATAGTGATAGTGATGTTTCTTTCTGAAATTGAAATTATGGAAGTCTCAAGTCTCTAGTGAAAATTTGGTCCATTTTGCTACATACAAAGAGCTGCAAAACAGGGCTGATATGAAGTTTGCATTGAGTTTTGCCAAGTATGACACTCACCTGGAATCATTAGCAAAAGAGTTTGAGAAAAGATTTAGTGATTTCGCATCTTATGAATGCCAGTTTGCATTATTTTCAGGACCATTTAGTTTTGATGTTGCTGAAGCTGAAGAAAACCTGCAAATGGAACTATTAGAAATTCAGTTGGATTCCTCACTCAGATCAAAATATTTGGAAGTGGGAATACCTGATTTCTTTTTATACCTTCCGGAAAGGTTTAGAAACATGGCAATGTTCGACCCCACATATTTGTGTGAACAGTTATTTTCTTTCATGAAATCAACAAAGACATCTCAAAGAACAAGACTGACTGATCAACATGTCATCCCTCATCAAACTTGGCACGACACAGAAATTTCAACCATACATACAAGAAATTGTCAACAAAAAGAGATGTCAAGCTTCAGGGCAAAACAGTGAAAGTCTTTGAATTCTTGTTGATGAATGTCAGTTTTGAATTTATGTATAATGCATTTTTTGCTATTGTATTGAAATAAATGAAATCGTCAAAATTTTTGTTATATTCTTTTGTTGAACTACATGAACACTATTATTTGAATTTGCCCGTATGTTTCTAAATTGGAAAAAAAAAAAAAAAAAAAAAAAAAAAAAAAAAAAATCGCAAAAGTTTTTATTTAACGTGTTCAACTTTTGCGGCCCTCATACAAATCGACTCCTATGAAATGCCGGATTTAAATGGCTTTAAAGTAAAATTTAAGATTGATATATTAAATCGAAGATGCTAATTGTTTTCAGCCACTCAATGGATTGATATGCAAGACAAAAAGTGTAACCTTCATGTGTTAAAATTATCAATAACTGTCAGTCAGTTAAAGGTTATCTCTCTTTCTCTTTTAGAATTTCTGTAGGGATTCTCTCCCTTTACCTAACTCTTCCCTCTTTTTTTTCAAATGTAAATAAAGGCACGCTTTGTGCGTGCATCGGTCCGCTCTAAAACAAATGTCTGTCATTATTTTTACGACAATAAGTATGCAACACAGTTGAAGCTCCTTTATACAAGGTATGTGAAGCTATGTTTCATTTTTAATAATTACCTAACAAAGGTTATGGATCCAGTCTACGTCAACGTCTTGGAGATATTTGTCCATGTCCACGTGTGAACTTTTTTATAGTTTTATCCCGTTCGGCCATCTTGAATTTTTTTTTTGTATTGAAAGTTTTTGTGTTGCTTGTATAAAGTACAATGGCAATGGAAACAAAACTTAGTAACCTGGTACCACTAAATGGTACAAATTATAATACTTGGAAGGTTCAGTGTAAAATGGCTTTAATTAGGGATGGTTTATGGAACATTGTTAACGAAACGGAGATAGTTCCTGATAAATGAACAGATTCTGCATCACACGTAAAATATTTATCAAGAAGGGACCGTGCATTAGCGACAATTGTACTGTCGGTGGAAACTTCACTGCTATATTTAATTGGAGACTGACGACCCCGCAGTAGTGTGGAAAAAATTAGCTGACCAATTTCAAAAGAAAACTTGGGCAAATAAATTAGCGTTGAGGAGAAAATTATATTCTCTTAAACTAAAAGACGGCGACTCTGTTCATGAACACATTAAAACTATGATGGAAATATTTGATGAATTAGCAGTCATTGGCGATTCTATTGACGAGGAAGATAGAGTTGTTCATCTTCTGGCTACACTTCCAGACTCTTATAATATGTTGGTGACGGCACTCGAAGCAAGTCAGGATGTTCCTAAATGGGTGTTAGTGACTGAGCGATTGCTGCATGAAGAAACCAAGATCAAAGAGAAGGAAATAAATGGTGCTGAATTGAAAGCCATGGCATCAAAACATGTCAACAAAAGGGGACCCAAATGTTATTACTGTGGAAAAAACGGACACATTAAACGTGACTGTCGTTTACTTGATACAAAAGAGAATGTTAAGTTGAACCATCTGAAAAGGAAAGTTTTCTTCACTAAGAAAATAAAGGATGACTCAAGGGATTCTAGTGATGACATTGTTGGACTTCTCACACATAATGCGTTGTTGTCAAATAATAAGAAGAGTAACTGGATTGTTGATTCTGGAGCTACATGTCACATGTGTTACGATGTTGAGAAATTTATTAATTTCAGAAAGTTGGATGTAGCAGAGGAAATAACCCTTGGCGATGGATTTTCAGTTGAGGCATTAGGTATAGGTACAATAGAACTTAAAGTGAGTTTACCAAATGGTAAATACCAAAGATGCAGGCTTTATGAAACTCTATATGTTCCTAAATTGTCTTATAATTTATTAAGTGTGTCTAGAGCCACTAAATCTGGAAAGACATGCCTATTTACTGAATCAAGTTGTCAAATTCTGGATGACAAGCAGAAAGTGGTGGCAACAGGTTCAAAAATTGGTAACATATACTATTTAAACTGCAGTGAAGTATATGGAGAAGCCCATTCAGCAAACTCCTGCCTAAGTAGTAACACAAAGGAGGTGATTTGGCATAGACGTTTTGGCCACCTTGGAGAAAAGAATTTACAGAAACTAGTAAAAGATGAACTAGTAACTGGCCTTGACTATGATGTAACCAAGGATATCAACTTATGTGAGCCATGTTTGGATGGAAAACATCATCGTTCCTCATTTCCAAAATCTGGTGGAAAGCGAGCTACTCAACTTCTCGGAATTGTGCATAGCGATGTTTGTGGAAGGATAGAGGCAAAATCGCTTGGTGGAGAAGAATATTTTGTAACATTTATTGATGATAAATCAAGATTTGTATGGATATACGTGCTCAAACACAAGAGAGATGTTTTTAAAAAGTTCATGGAATGGAAAACCATGGTGGAAAATTTCACAGGACATAATATTAAGACCCTACGCACTGATAATGGTGGGGAGTACACTTCAAGAGAATTTGAAGATTACTTAAAAGGAAGGCATTCGGCATGAATATACTGTTCCTAAAACCCCAGAGCAAAATGGAGTAGCTGAAAGAATGAATCGAACATTAGTAGAAACAGTGCGGGCAATGTTGTCAGATGCAAAACTGCCTAAGAAATTTTGGGCAGAAGCTTTATCCACAGCTTCATATATTCGAAACTGGAGCCCAACAAATTCTGTGAAAGGTATGACACCCTATGAAGTATTGAAGGGGCATAAACCCAATGTAAAACATTTATGCATCTTTGAGTGTGATGCTTTTGTCCATGTACCAAAGGATGAAAGGTTTAAAATGGATTCTAAGTCCAAGAAGAGCATATTTCTTGGTTATGGCATTAGTGTAAAGGGTTATAGACTTTATGACACCAGAAAGTCTAGAGTATTTCATAGCAGGGATGTGATCTTCAATGAATCAGGCTCCATAACTGACCAAGAGGAAAAAGAAGTAGTGAAGCCACCTCCAGTTGAAATCGAATACCAGGAGAGCTCCGAGGATAATGACAACTTGCAGGAGGGACCGGGACTCCGAAGATCACCAAGGACTAAGAAGGCTCCAGACCAGTACGGTGAATGGGTTTACATGGCCCATAATTTAAGTGATCCACTGACAATGGAAGAAGCACTCTCCAGTCCTGAGAGGAATGAGTGGATGAAAGCAATGGAAGGTGAAATTTCTTCCTTGCATACTAACAAAGTATGGGATCTCACCGAGTTGCCGAGTGAACGAAAAGCTATTGGTAGCAAATGGGTTTTTAAACGCAAGTACGATGCTGACGGAAAAATGGAACAGTATAAAGCTCGACTGGTAGCCCAAGGTTTTCTTCAGAAGCAAGGTATTGATTATGACGAGACCTTTTGCCCGGTTGTGAGATTTGAATCAGTGCAAACTGTTGTTGCGTTAGCAGCACAGACTGACCTGAAGCTACATCAGTTGGACATCACCACTGCATTCTTAAATGGTGAGCTAAAGGAGGAGATCTACATGAAGCAGCCAGAGGGATTTGTAGTTGAAGGCAAAGAACATCTTGTCTGCAAACTGCAGCGAAGCATTTATGGCTTAAAGCAGTCACCAAAATGTTGGAATGAAGTGCTTGATTGTCAACTAAAAAAGATGAACTTCAAGCAGTTGGAGAACGATCCCTATATTTACATACAATCCTCTGGAGGAGAAATATTCATCACTGCGGTTTATGTTGATGATATAATTGTGGGAAGCAAATCCCAGAATCAAATTCAAGATTTTGTAAAGAATATTTCAAAATTTTTCAAAATCAAGGATTTGGGAAGACTAAAACACTTTTTAGGTGTTAAAGTTGTTTATCCAGAACCAGGGAAAATATGGATTGGACAACCTGCATATACAGCAGAAGTTTTAAGAAAATTTCAAATGGAAAACTCCAAACCGGTATCAACCCCAATTGATGTTGGAGTAAAATTAACAAAGGCAACTGAAGTGAGCAAGCTGGTCAACAAAGAGTTGTACCAATCAGCCGTTGGAAGCTTACTGTATCTGTCAACAAGGACACGACCTGACATTGCATATGCTGTTGGCAATGTTGCAAGATTCTGCTCTCAGCCTACAATGGAACACTGGAAGTGCGTTAAACATATTTTCCATTATCTAAATGGTACTCAAAGGTATGGTCTATTGTATGACAAGGAAAAAAACCTCTAACCTCCTGGGATATTCAGATGCAGATTGGGCTGGTAATTTAGATGATCGCAGATCGACATCTGGTTACTTGTTTAAATTAAGTGGAGCAGCTGTCAGCTGGAGAAGCAAAAGACAAACCTGTCTTGCATTATCAACAGCTGAAGCTGAATACATGGCATTGGCAAGTGCGGCACAAGAGGCTGTTTGGATGCAGCGCATTCAGGCTGCCTTATCAGGATCACCAGTTTCCCCGACACTGATCTACGAAGACAATCAGTCAACAATGTGTATGGCAAAGAACCCACAGCATCATGGAAGGGCCAAACATGTTGACATTAAGTTCCACTATATCCGAGAACAGGTGGAAAAGAAGACAGTCAAGTTGGAGTACTGTCCGAGCAAAGAAATGGTAGCGGATATTCTAACAAAAGGACTTGTGAGATCACAGTTTGTGAAGCTCAGGGACCTGTTAGGTCTTGAAGAACTGATTATTTAGACTGTCAGCAATTGAGGAGGAGTGTTGAAATTATCAATAACTGTCAGTCAGTTAAAGGTTATCTCTCTTTCTCTTTTAGAATTTCTGTAGGGATTCTCTCCCTTTACTTAACTCTTCCCTCTTTTTTTTCAAATGTAAATAAAGGCTCGCTTTGTGTGTGCGTCGGTCCGCTCTAAAACAAATGTCTCTGTCATTATTTTTACGATAATAAGTATGCAACACAGTTGAAGCTCCTTTATACGAGGTATGTGAAGCTATGTTTCATTTTTAATAATTACCTAACATCATGGACTAAGTAGATTCCATTTAAACAGAGTCAAAACAAAAACAAAAAAAAAAATTTTTATAAACTTCCGTAATGTGAATTTACTGCAAAGAAAAGAAAAAGCATAGCAGATGGAAGACAAAGTCGAAGTAGAAATTATACATAAGCTTTAACTATTTCTCATCGTACAATGTTCACATATCTGACATCACATAGGGTTTCAGCAGGAAGAGGAAGATATATTTAGATTATGAGATTTGATAAACTTACTTTTGCTATCTGATTTTCAAAATTTTATCAACTTGAATGGTAATTATTTTTAAAGAATGTTTTCTGTTAAGACAAATACATATTTTGAAGAGCTTCTGTTTCAATGATTTTCAAAATTATTCAGTTTTGTGGTTATTCAGTATTAGTAGAAAAAAAAAACAAAATTTGTAACAATCTTATTTCTGAATTGAAACATCATGTTATTTTAAGTTACACATTAAGAGTTTATGAATCAAATACTTGCCATATAAACTTATTAATGACTGTTTATCATGAGGTGTCCATTAAAATGCATGCATAAAGAATATAAAATGAAATATTAGAATAGATGAAAACTAATTTTGAAATGGCCTTCTTCAAGGCTTGTAAAACATAGGGTGTAATGGGCCTTATGCCATCATGCTGACACATGACATGCTGGTAGAGGATTTGAATTAAATCATTACTACCCTACCAAGAAGGCAGTCATGTTTGCCCAACTATTTTTGGGAGAGAAGAGATTTCCAAGGGTATCAGTTTGAACTTGACATCAGCTGAAATGTGCTAATAACTCGCCACTCACACACAAAATATACATGCAAAAGAATAAGCTGTATTTGATCCTAATTCATGTGCGTGTATTTGAAAAACATCTTTGAATCATTTTGCTGATGAAGCAACATCAGAACAATTTTTTTATGTGACAAAAACAAAATCTACCTTAGGAAGATAAAATCTTATTCACATTAAGCAACTGAATGTTTGATTTTTAAATGTTAACAATATCATGATAGAAATTAGATTTTAACTAATTTCAATTATTTATATATATATATATATATATATATATATATGTATATGTGTGTGTGTGTGTGTGTGTGTGTCTGCGGATGACAATTTACGCTCTCATATCCTGATTGAGCACTCTGGAAGAATGGTAGACTTTGAAAAAACAATAGCTATTCTAGCATCTACGCACCGCTCATTCAGTAATGAATTAGAGCACTAAATACTGGCGTATGATACATCATACACTAAAATTCTGCCTCCTTCTACCGAGCGCCTATAGCTCAGAGGTAGAATCACTGACTGACACCAATTCGGTTGGGTTTCAATCCTGGGCAAAAGCAATCGGATGTCTAACTGTACTGATGAGCTGTAATACAGTGAAACAGATCTGTCTGTGGATATATGTGTGTGTGTGTGTGTGTGTGTGTGTGTGAAAAACATTTATAAATCTAATATGCTTACAAATATATAGGTATGTGTGTATGTGCAAAACTTAAAAGAAGAAAATGTAACGTTCTGATTTTAAGGAATGTTGCTGATTAGTTGGATATGAATTCCCTTGATTCTTAGTAAGTTACATGTTCAACAGCAATTTTATTAATCAAACATCTGTCCAATTCTTTGTCCAGATGGTGGCAATATAAGTTTTTTTGCAAAAGTGGAATATTTAACTTAAAAAGATTTCTATAAGTTTCTTGGGGTCCCATTTAATCTTTTTGATCTGAACAGATCATATATTCAAAGCCATATTAAAAAAAAAAAATACTTGACAAACATGCATTGGAAAAGACAGACGTAACAATGAGTTATAAACAAGGCAAAATAAAATTTAAAACTAATTATCTTCAAAGCTATTGAAATATTTATTTTCTTGATCCAATTTTGTAAATATTGGCTACACAAATACAAAATTGACAAAGCCTCACATTGCATGTATCAGAACAGAGCTCAATTTGATCTCATTTACACACACACACAGACCTACCAAAAACCTTATCTGTAACATACTTGTTGCCAACACATATAGCATTATCCACAAGCAAAATAAAAAAAGGCTAAAAATTATGGAAGCATTATTGATAAAAACGAAAAACCCAACACTCAATATCAACTATAAACATGCTAACAACGTGCTTACTGTGAAATACACACTACAAACATACATAACATTACATACATTCTCTTACAAGTAAAATAAAATCTATCTTTGATAATGGTTAAATGTATAGCCAAAATGCTTGTACAAACAAAACTTTTGCACAATTTTTGATGTCTGTGTGTTGGTTTTGTTTTGAACAGTGCTACCATTCTTAGGTGGGTTTTATATTAATAACTTCTATAATAATTCATTTTAGTTCCTAATGATTTTTCATGTTTCTATTATTAGGTTATTGGAAAGGTATAATGTAAAAAAAAATTTGATGTAAGGTTTTAAAAACTCTTCACAACACAAGTATGAATTTATGAAAACTAGCTGAAAAAAAACTTTGTAGTAGGTATTTAGTCTGATGCAATGCTATATGTGTTGGGAGATCCACTATATGAGAAGTGGCTTGTGAGAGAAGGTTGCTAACCACTGCTTCCAATAACATTGTAGTGATCTTTTTCTTTGTAATCAAATATTTGAACATTTGCTTGATGGTGAAGGTATGTCTTGAACCCCACCTCTATTCAAGTTATTAGCACATCCAGGAATGCCAGTTTGTTGTCACACTCTTTTTCTATAGTGAACTGTATGGATGGTCTTACTGAGTTCGTGTGATTGAGTAGCGTCTGAATCTCCTCCTGGTGTGGCCAGAGTATGAAGGTATCATCAATGTATCTCAGTTATAGAGTTGGCTTTAGAACTGTGGATTCCAATGCCATCTCTTCAAAGTATTCCATGTACATGTTAGCCAGTGATGGTGATCCTATTGCTAAGCCTTCATCCTGCTAATATATGTCTGATCCCAGTCTGAAGTGTGTTGTTTGTGTGCAGAATGTCAGCATCTCCATCAGGTTGTCTAGTAGAACACTGGTACATTCTTCTAGGGATGAGTCCAAGGCCAGTCTGTCCTTGACTACCACTAGTACCTCCACCGTGGGTACCTTGGTGAACAGACTTACTACATCCAGGCTCACCATCTGGTTGCATTGAATGGGAGCATCTTTGATAAATTCCACGAAGTGGGCGAAGTTTCGAACAAATGATGGTAACTTTCATATCAGTGGGTCAATTATATCTACAAGGAAATGACTCAGAGGGTGGCACACCGAGCTTAGGCTGCTAACTATCGGCTTGAGTGGAATTATGTCTTTATGAATTTTAGGTAGAACGTACATGTGAGGTAGCTTGCTGTAATGTTGAGACAACTGCTTGTATGTCCTAGGCTAGAAGTGATCCTTGTTCTTGATTAGGATCTGCGATAGCTATCGTTTTGTTTTCAATGTGGGGTCTTTCTTTACCTTGCTATAGCTACCACTTGTAATGAGGTCTTACAGTTTTTTGTGTATTCAGTTCTGTCCATCACTACAGTTGCATTGCCTTTGTCAGCTGGTAGTATGATGATGTTCTCATTCCTCTGTAGGGTCCTGATTGTCAGCCCCTCTTCTTTTGTGATGTTTGGTTTGGGTGGCTTGGCTTTCTCCAGTGTCTATCACTTTTCATCTTAGCTCATCCGCCTAAGCCTGAGGGATGTTCAAAGCTAATTCCTCGATATGGGCAATAATGTTTAAGTATAGTATCCACCTGATGGTTGTTGTGAAGTTGAGACCCTTGTTCAGCACAGACTCCTCAGAGGCACTTAACTGATGTTGACTTATGTTGACAACTGCTTTCACAGATGGGGGATGGGCATCATGCGTCCTCTTCCTGACTTGACTCTTAAGAGTTGTGAGTTCAATACCAGGCTACAGCAGTGGTGATCATGTAACTTGCAGGGTTAGAGGGAGAACTCATGAGATCCAATTGAGGCTTTACACAAGGAATGGAGTTCATATACTCCAGCGATTGTAATAAAGGGTTCGGTTCAAAATTCCTAGCACCTGAAGAAGGCCCGAGTGTACAATGGCTAAAATGTACAAATGGCAACAAAGATGAAAACAGTAGTCCGAATAATGTAAATACTACCTCATCTCAGAAATATAGACAAATATTTTACTCCAATTATTGGAAAGACATCTTCATTTTTTATCCTTTTGAGTAAAACACTGGTTGTAAAATGAATCACACAATCTTTGCTTGCCATCTTTTTTTCCAAGAAATTTATGAATTATATGAATTATTTATGAATTATAAAATCTTTTAGTGCTTATTTTGAACTCAACCTGGCAATCCACTGCTAAGAAGGTTGGGTCACTGTGTTGGGCCAGGATGTTTTTCCCGCCTGAATCCATCCTGCATATATACAAATCAACCATTTGTCCATGCATGGAATACTGCTGCCATATATGGTCAGGCGCCCCTGCTGTTCATCTCAGTGTTCTCGACAGGCTCCAAAGGAGAATCAGTAATGTGATAGGTACCGACTTGGCGGCTCGGCTACAGCCACTTCCCCACCAACGAGATGTGACCTCCCTTTGTCTGTTCGATAAATACTTTCATGGCTTCTGCTCCAACAAACTTAAGTCACTGGTGCCTCTGCAACAGGTGTTTACTCGTGCAACCAGATTGGCAACTGGGTCCCACCCATTCACAGTTAGATTAACCAAATGCAAACGACAATTCTATTCCTGCAGCTTCTTCTCTCGCACTTCCCGCCTGTGGAACTCACTTCCATATTCTTGCTTTCCTGATGGCTACAATCTCCAGGAATTTAAATGCAATGTCAATACTCATCTATTAACCACTTGACTTCACTCTCTTCTACTTAATCTTTTTACTCTTATGTAGCCCCCTGCACATCAGTGGCATTACCGCCTTGCTCGGGGTGATACGCTTAAAAAAAAAAAAAAAAAAAAAAAAAAAAAATTAATATTTCAAACTCCCTATCACCATTGCTATATGCATTTTCCTCTTCAAGTTAAATTGTAATATTTGGATGTGTTTGCTTCACTAGAGAGCAAAATTCTTGACTTTTTTTCTTTTTATATGCTGAAGGATAATTTAATAGAAATAATTTAATTTATAATGGGCGATTTTTTTCTTTAAGACATCGTGTTTCATTTCTTTCTCAAAATTCTTAACAGTACAGAAAATTTTTGTCAATTGAAAGTGAATCTTGATTTTTTATCTTCAGCTTCAAGATTTCACAAAAACAATTTCATATCCTATAATATTTATAAGATGTAGTCCTATAATAATGTTTAAACTAATCCATTGGCATCTACTTATTTATGTAGGTCATGAAAGATTTTGACTCATTAAGTCATTTGGTTGACATTCTAGAAAAACAAAGAATTTGATATAGCTTTGAGTTCCAGATAGAATTTTATCTGCAAACAATGACAGGATTTTATGCTGTAACTGATCTCCTGATCTGAATTTGGACACGCTATTCATATATTAAAAAGCCTGTTCTAACCGGTTGTTTTTTTTTTTTTTTTCAATATGGCAAATATTCTATAGAAACGAGAAAATCCACAAATCCTGACAATGTGGATTTATTTCTTTTATTGGCCCCCTTTCATGGGTGTAGTATTAGTCATACATTTTCTCTTAATATGTAGAAAGTTGGCTTACTGATGTGATGGCAAAGCAAAAAACAAAGTGGACCCAAAATTATGCCTTAAGCACCTTACCCACAAATGCAAATGGGAGGAAGAAAACAGATTTGGGAACTGTAAAATCATTTTAACCATTATATATATATATATATATATATATATATATATAAGAGAGAGAGAGAGAGAGAGAGAGAGAGAGAGAGAGAGAGATTAATAGCACCCAGGGAAGCAGAAGTTGAGAAGAGGACAGACAGGTGACAAGAGAAAAGCTACCAACCCAGAACTTACAGTTTGTTTAAAAATTAAATTGCCGAAATGGATAAAACTACTATGAACTATTTCTGAGTAAAAGTGGAAAGCGAGTGTGTGTGTGTGTGGGGGGGGGGGGGTGTAAAAAAAAAAAAAAAAATCAAAAACAAATGTGAAAGATGTTTGCATTTTTTATAAAAATTCAAAACATTTTTATTTGTATACAAGTGGGGAAATTAAAGTAATTCAAAAACGCTAATGATGGTAATTAAGAAATCTGATTTAAACAAAATAAAAACAACCATTACAGTAAAAAAAAAAAACCCAGTTTGTAAGTTACCACAGAGAGAATTAAAATAACAAATGACACTTTAATATAGACGATAAAGATCATGTCAAAACAATACAAACAATAAAACAAAAGTCAAAATATAATCTAATCAATGACCATAAAGTATAAGTGAATGAAAATAGTAAAATTTGTCATGAAATTAACTGATTAAAAAAAAAAAAAAATTGCTTCAAGTTTACTAATAATCTGTGAAATAGTGAATCGTTGTTCAACTGGAAGGTTTTTTTTTAAATAGAATTTAACATTTAGATTTTTAAAAATAATAAAACTAGAACAAAGAAGCTAAAAGTTTTTGAGAGAATGTATAAATGTTAAAGAGTTAAAAAAAAAAAAATTTGAATAACTTTGAAATCCAATTGGACATTGTGCGGGTAACACTAGTATTAAGTGAGAGCTTATATGAAGGGAGGCGATGACAGCAACGAAAAGACAGTAGTGCTCTCCCTTGGTATATTTAAAGCTTTAGCAACTGTCAATTGCACAAAGCCATATTTAATAGAGAATTATTTGATCATTTCTTTATAAAAGATGTGAAATCAGTTATTATATCATATATTCTGAAAAAATATATTTTTATTTTGAAATCAACGTAGAAAGTATCAAAACCTTTTGGGTTGTTTTTAAAATGAAAGACACTGGAGGTTTAGTAAACAAAACAAAACCAAACAAAAATTTTCCAATACTCGAACTACTTTTAATATTAGTACTGCTACTACATCACACCCATCACTACTCATCGAGTTTGGCTTTCATTAGAGATCATCTGACAGCAAGTCACGTCACTACTCCTGTATTTTCCTCTTAATGTTTTGTTTGCCCTATTTCTGTAATTCATTCTTTTTTTTAAAATCATTTCACCCCAAGCAAGGCAGAACTGCAACTGGTGCACAGAGGTGAGGGATGAAAAAGAGGAACAAGTTACAAAGGGTGTCAGAGAATAGGTAAGAGAAAGATGAAAACACTGGTGTGAAGAGAGTTGCATGAGAGTAGAGTGGAAAGGGAGAAGAACGTGATACAAAGGTTGTCAGGGAAAGGATGTGAGTCAAGGAAATAGATAGCAATTGACTTTGCATTTAAATTCTTGAAAATTGTAGCTATCAGGAAAGCAAGTATATGGAAGGGAATTTGACAGGTGGGAAGTGCGAACAAAGAAGCTGATAGAGTAGAAGTTGTGGTTAAATTTGATCAGTTTCACTGTGGAACTTAGTCACTAGTCTAGTAGCTCAATAAAATTCATGCAGAGGAGACACCAGGAAGCTAAGCTTATTAGAGCAGAAGCTGTAAAAGTATTTATAGAAGAGACAGAGGGAAGCCACATTACGTTGGAGAGAAAGTGACTGGAGTTGAGCTACCAGGTTCGGATCAATTATATTGCAGATTCTCCATTGGATTTTGTCAAGAACCATGAGATGAATAGCAGGAGCACCTGACAAGATGCGAAAGCAGTATTTAATGCACAGGCAGATGGTAGATTTATATATGTGCAAGGTGGATTTAGAGAAAAAATTCCTAGGAACAGATTTAGCTATGGATTCAATGTAGTCATTCCACTTGAGGTCGGCTGAGATAGTTTGGCTGAGGAGGTACAGTATCTTACTTTCAAAGAGACTAACCTGATCTATGCTGACATTAGAAGAAATTATGTTTCATTCATGGCTGTATGATCTTAATACCATAAATATCTATTAGGGTCATACAACCATGGATGAAATCGTTATTTCTTTTCATTTTGAAAATTGAGGGTTCAAAAAATCCCCATTACGTGAGTGCTCTTTAAAAAATGATAATTTTTTTATCAGTTATTGCAAATTGCCTGAAGACACCACATAGTAGAAACCAATGTCATGTAATAACTCGTTTACAAATGAAAAATATTCAAAAGTTCTACAATTGTATTGAACACTTTATAATACAATCATATACTGGTCTAATTTTATTATGACCAAAAAGTAAGGAATTAAATAATATATATTATAGTCATCTGCAGACAGTCCTGTTTCGCCGTATCACAGCTGATCAGTACGATTAGACACCCAATTGCTTCTACCCAGGATTGAAACATTACCGAATTGACATCAGTCGGCACTTCTACCTCTGAGCTATGGGCGCCTGGTAGAGGAAGGGGAACTTTAGCGTGTATATACAATGTAAACATGTGCCAGTAGCTGAGAGTGTTCAAATTCAGTAATGAATGAAAAATGTGTGTGTGTGTATATATGTTTATAGCATGACTCAGTTTCATGTACTATGCAATCATCAGGTGCATATTATAAACTGACTGTTTCTACATTTGAATTTTTATTTTTGGTTCTTGCTTTGTTCATGTTTGTTATAAAATATAAATTTAGGATGCGATTTTTTGTTATTAAAATGTATAATATATTTTGGTTTATACTGAGACTTAAATATGAAATCGGAAAGTGAAATATATATTTTAATTCAGATACTTCAATCCAAGGGAAAAAAGCAGGAAGGTAAATTCAAAAAAACCCGATCCTAATTAATATTAAAAATTTATTTTAATATTAAAAAATGATACAGGAAGAGAGCTCCGTGTAATAAAATATTACAGAGCAAATATATATTAAAAAAGGATTAATTCAAAGATGTTGAATGGCCATTTCGATATGAAGATCCCCACGGGGGACGACACATCACCTCAGCAACAGAAAAAAACCTTTCAGAAACTGGAGAAAAATTAGTCTACTTTTCCTTTTTAAATAGATTGCAAAGAAATTAAAAAATAAATAATAAAATAAAATAAAAATAAAAATAAAGGGAAAGAAAAAGAAAACGGAAAAAGAAAAAGATAGAATAAAATCAAATAAATAAGAAAAGAAAAAAATTGACATCGTCTGGGTTCGCAAAAAAAAGGGGAGAATGTAACTAAAAATTAACAGACAGCCGTGTTAAATCGACGTAAGTTTAAGCAACACGGAAAAAAGGTGGTAAGAGAGATAAAAGAAGGGAGGGAAAAAGAAAGAAACTAAAGAAAAAAATTTTTTTAAATATTACAGACGCTGGACAAATTCAAAAACCTAATTTCCCCAAAACGTTGAAGTATTAGAAAAAGGCCTTTACTTAAAAAGGCATAATTATTAATAAAAGGGAATAAAAAGATATAGGATTTAAAATAAAATTATTTTTAAAAAAATTAGGTCATTTGAAATTAAACTAAATAAAGACAACACTAGGTAAAAAAAAAAAAAAAAAAAAAAAAAAAAAAATTAATTACAATTATTATATACATACCTATAGAAGCACACACATACATACATATATACACACACAATTCCACGAATAAGAATACATATATACATACATACATACATTCAATTTATTACACACTTATATACATATACATGCGCATACACACATATATGTGTGTACACACCTATATACAAAAAAATTCATATACACACAATATACATGTGTACACATACATGCACGCATATACACACACGCACACACACATATATATATATATATATATATATATATATATATATATACACACATATTCCATATGCACTCACACACATACATATTAATGAATATTATGAAAAGGAGCATTTAAATAGCTAAAAAAATATTTTCAAAATTACATATAGCCCACATACATAAATACATATATATACACATATATACAAATATCCACATACACATACACATATACATAAAAAAATTAAAATTAAAAAATATTTTTAAAATATTAAAAAAAAATTATAGAAAAATTTAGAATTTAAAAATTAAAAATTAGAAGTTAAATTTTAAAATCGGCCCTATGGCGGCACTTGTTTATAAATTCCCTCCTAAAGTTCAAAAGTAAGTCCTGATGAGGATACTTCAAAATAGAAATTTCAAAACAGAAATTCCAGACGGCACTATCACGTAGGTTCTGGGAAATGAAGGAGGAAGGGCAGGACCCTATAATCAGCTGGAAATTAATAGGCTCAGCTTGTACTCCTAAAAGTTTTCGTGATAGTTGTCGTCTGTGTTTATTGGAGAAGATTCTGATTTTGAAGTATCCTCATCAGGACTTACTTTTGAACTTTAGGAGGGAATTTATAAACAAGTGCCGCCATAGGGCGGATTTTAAAATTTAACTTCTAATTTTTAATTTTTAAATTCTAAATTTTTCTATAATTTTTTTAATATTTTAAAAATATTTTTTAATTTTAATTTTTTTATGTATATGTGTATGTGTATGTGGATATTTGTATATATGTGTATATATGTATTTATGTATGTGGGCTATATGTAATTTTGAAAATATTTTTTTAGCTATTTAAATGCTCCTTTTCATAATATTCATTAATATGTATGTGTGTGAGTGCATATGGAATATGTGTGTGTGTATATATATATATATATATATATGTGTGTGTGCGTGTGTGTATATGTGTGCATGTATGTGTACACATGTATATTGTGTGTATATGAATTTTTTGTATATAGGTGTGTACACACATATATGTGTGTATGCGCATGTATATGTATATAAGTGTGTAATAAATTGAATGTATGTGTGTGTATGTATATATGTATTCTTATTCGTGGAATTGTGTGTGTATATATATATATATGTATGTATGTGTGTGCTTCTATAGGTATGTATATAATAATTGTAATTAATTTTTTTTTTTTTTTTTTTACCTAGTGTTGTCTTTATTTAGTTTAATTTCAAATGACCTAATTTTTTTAAAAATAATTTTATTTTAAATCCTATATCTTTTTATTCCCTTTTATTAATAATTATGCCTTTTTAAGTAAAGGCCTTTTTCTAATACTTCAACGTTTTGGGGAAATTAGGTTTTTGAATTTGTCCAGCGTCTGTAATATTTAAAAAAATTTTTTTCTTTAGTTTCTTTCTTTTTCCCTCCCTTCTTTTATCTCTCTTACCACCTTTTTTCCGTGTTGCTTAAACTTACGTCGATTTAACACGGCTGTCTGTTAATTTTTAGTTACATTCTCCCTTTTTTTTGCGAACCCAGACGATGTCAATTTTTTTTCTTTTCTTATTTATTTGATTTTATTCTATCTTTTTCTTTTTCGTTTTCTTTTTCTTTCCCTTTATTTTTATTTTTATTTTATTTTATTATTTATTTTTTAATTTCTTTGCAATCTATTTAAAAAGGAAAAGTAGACTAATTTTTCTCCAGTTTCTGAAAGGTTTTTTTCTGTTGCTGTGGTGATGTGTCGTCCCCCGTGGGGATCTTCATATCGAAATGGCCATTCAACATCTTTGAATTAATCCTTTTTTAATATATATATATATATAATGTTTAAGTCTCAGTATAAACCAAAATATATTATACATTTTAATAACAAAAAAAATCGCATCCTAAATTTATATTTTATAACAAACATGAACAAAGCAAGAACCAAAAATAAAAATTCAAATGTAGAAACAGTCAGTTTATAATATGCACCTGATTGCATAGTACATGAAACTGAGTCATGCTATATATATATATATATATATACACACACAAGGGATAAATTGTCTAAATTATGCAAAACTGAAAATAACACTGACATCTCATTTTATCAAATATGTTTACAAAATCATGCAAAAAAATATCTTGAAATACTAGAGTAAATTTATTCAATAAAATCGGGATTGGCTTCAACCTTGGTCTCCAGACAAATTTACAATTTGCAACTCTGTTGGTGTTACAAGGAGTTTTGTTGGTTTCTTGTTCAACTGCATCCCAAACATAATTATGAAAAGGGGTTGCAGTGTGAGAGTTAGGTGGTCAGGAGTGATGTGGTGGCAGAAATTATTGGACAGCCATGGGTTCTCCTGCTCGTGTTGCATTGTGCAGAGTCCTGTTGCCAGTGATAGGGTCTTCCAGCAGCAACTCTCTTGACCCAGAGCAGTACTACCTTTTCAAGGCTTGTGTTGAATCTGAGGTCCTCACTAACAAAATTTATCAGAATGAGATTTCTAATCTGTCGTACCCTTTTTTATCACAAGTAGATTCATCCAACTCTTTCTGAATCCTCTGGACTATCCTCAGATCGGCACCCAAAAACTTTGAAATGTTTGTATTAGAGCTCTCTACCTCACAGACGGTGCCCAACTGACCCTACTATACCGTGCAGTTGACAAAATCAAAATGTGAATGCATGCTATAAAAAAAATGAAATGGTGACAATTTACCCATCACACTATCTTTCTCATACATTTTATATATAATTTGTTTTGTATTGAAAAAACAATTTAATTTAGATTGTGACACAGAAATTTATGATTCTAGATTTTACCTCATCATCAGGCAATCATTTTCACAACAATAAGTCAACATTGCCTGATGATGAGGTAAAATCTCGAAACATAGAAATTTCTGTCACAATGTAAATTAAATTAATTTTAAATCAAAAACAAATTTAATTATATTTACATTTTACTCTACGATATATGTTGTAAATGCTGGAGAACTCGGAATTCTAGAACTGTTGGTTCTCTTTACCTGGAGATGATATATAATGGATAGAGAGAGATATAGAATGCATTTTATAAATGATGGTTGACATTCATATTTTGAGGATGCCTGTCTACCAGGGTGGCTAGCTAATCCTTGTTGCAGACACCTGCTCAGGCATCTTTGTGCTTGTTCAACACCCAGAGTGGTTTATACTGCAATTATGCTGAGTGGACCTTAGTTACAGTTTCTAGGAGAGAGTGCATTTATCTGGCATGATCAACAGTCTGAAGACTCAAACCCTCAGTAATGATGATTTGCGGCTTTGCACTAAAACAATTATTGACAGATCCCAGAGGGTTCCATTTACCTAAAGGTCAACCTGACGTAGGGTTTTCAGGTACTTTTCAAAAGGTGCTGTACACCAAGATCACACACAAATATATGAGTGTGTATGGATTGGAATCTCAATTAAAAAATAAGGAAGAATTAGGAAGTGTATGTATGTACAAACTTTTTAGTAGGTGAATTTATTCATTACTTTATTTTTTTCGCTCAATAACAATAGATGTTTGCCTATTCCCCAATTCGCACACCTCACTGGTCTTTTTTGAATAGTAGTAGATGTTTATTCCTTGTTCCTTCTGAAGTCTTCTCATTTTCTTTCACTCCAGTAAACGCCCCTATCCTTATTTCTTAGTAGCATTATTGCCTTGCTTGAGATGAATCTAAACTTATATAATAAATGGAACTTTGTGTGTGTGTCCTATAGACTCTGAAGTGTCTAAACTGATTTTCTTGAAAATTTACACAGTTGTACTATAAGCGTCTGTGAGTGTTTTTAGCTAGGTTTTGTGTCGAGGTACCCCCAATAAATATTGAAAGAAAAAAAAAAAAAAAAAATATCGGGTTATAGAAGGAGTGGTCAGATTTTAATCAAATTTGATAGACTCATAGACAAAGACATAAGAAATGATATTCAGAAGTTTCAAGGTTGCAGTTCTTACAAAGTGCAGAAAATTGATTATATATATATATATATATATATATATATAAAAGGCAAGATGTGTGTGTGTTTATCTGCCTGTATATCTGTATTTTTTTCAGCCCTTTTAGTTTTTGCTTCAGGTTTGGCTCTAAGTAGGTATAATTGTAGTTCTTAGTCTCAGCCATGATACCATTTACTCAGAGGACTTATTTAGCCTTCAAAATTCAGTTTACGATGAAAAATTATTTGATATCGATAACAGGAAATCAAAATTTGACTTACATCCATTCATTTTTCTTTCAGTCTATGATTTCGCTTTAACTGGAAACAACTATTGCTTTTTAGTCTTTTGTGCCAACGTCCAAAGAGTCTGAGCTCCAGGACCATGGATTAGTTTTAAAGCTTTCATTACACTCGAGTAACGCCGAGCTATACTGCTAGTTGATGAGAAAAAAACCTTGTGGATGTGCGGGTAGTATAATGGATTAGAGGCTCAGGAGAAATCAGAGAGTAAACTTCAAGTTCCAGCTGGGTTGCTTGTAGTCATGCAAATACTCTTGGGAAAGGTATTAATCCATCTCCAGCTATGGGTTAAATAGGACTTAAACTGGAAATTGTTAAAGCTAAAGGAAATCATGGAAATACAAGCAATACATTAATGTGTAGGATATTTCACATAATATGTATAAATTATAATTCAGTTTATGCCATTATAAAATGTAGCAGCAGTTTTATGATTTTCAGACTTCAAAACACCCCATCAGTTTGTTGATGCTTCAACTTGTAAAGGTGGTTTATTCAGGTAAACCTTTCCTACATCTATGTGCTTCATTGAGGGCAGTATTATTACCTTCTTTGGAAAAAAGGATAGTTGAAAAATTCCTTTTCATGTATTCTATTGTAAATTATATTTCATTTTCTTCAATGTTTTTTAATGGACACAGAAAGTAGTTTGGTTTCATGTTTTTGCATTTGATTTAAGACAACTTTTTCTTTAATAACTTCTGGTATGGTATAAAAATAAGATAAAACCATTAATTTGTTCTTATCAGACGTGCATCTGAGTCATTCAGGATGTTCAAGGCAATTCAGTTTGGTAGGACTTGCTAGCCATTTGTGTGATCTTTTTACAAACTCGAAAGTTATGAAACATTTCCTTTATCCATCAAGTAAGACTTATAATCTATTTACAACAACACTGTTAATGAGACTGAAATTCAAGACATTTTATGCAAATGGTTGCCATTTGTGTTATATCAATGCAGAAGGAATCAACTTTCATCTCCACTACACAAACCAATGTTATTCAGCAAATAAACCTTTAGATTCCAATAAGTATAAATTTTACATATTGATAAGATATGAAGTAGCTAATAATGTGAGTCACAGTGTTAAAAAAAAAAAAAAAAAAAAAAATGGGTCACAAGAAAGGATTTTTTTTTTAAATAGGTGGACAAGTGTGTCACATACTTGACGCCTGTAGAATAGAATTTGTATGTCAGCTGATTCCCCCACCCAACCATTACTTCTCCATTTCTAGTTTTACTGAATAAATTCTTTTTTTAATTTACCAACACAAAACATACGAGTGTTGAAAATAGAAGCCTTTTCAGTTTTATTTCTAATAAAATCAATATCTGTTAAGAAAGAAAGAAATCCTGTAAAGCATTTCAAGTTTTGTTTTGAGTCAATTTCTATTTTTAAAAACTCTTGAAGGTAATCGGAAAGACTTAGTGAAATAGAAAAGTTTACCTTAAGTATTACTTGAATAAGTAATTTAAGATTTATCTATAATGTCTTGGATCTCATTCAAAGGAACATCAAAATATTTCTCAAGAGTTTAAAAAAAGATAAATCCCATTTCTAACAATAATACACTTGGCCTAATTCTTTTCAAATCAGGCCTCAATTTTTCTGCCTTGAAATCTCAAGTGCTTATTACTTCCATATTGTAAAGCAATATATAATATTAAAAAACACATCGCTATTGTGTGTGTGGACACACACACAAGTAAGTTTGTAGCCTAATGATGAATATGTTTTAATTTTACATATTTAACAATATAATCTATTTCCTTGTCAATGCACTTAATTCAGTGGTGAATATTAATCATAGATTGAACTACATTATACAGTGATCATTTAAGATCAAAATTCAGTTAACAGCTATATGTTAACTGAATTCCTAGAGTGCACCATCTTCAGATAATAAATTTGCCAAATTTCAACATTCTGACTTCTTTTACTTCCATTGAAAGCATGAAAATGGAAACTTTAAATCTGAAACAAGGAACAAAATGGCAACCCATATTCAGACACAAATCACCAACCACAGTTGCCATGTGAACAGGATGAATGATAGTTGGCTCTGTGCAGACCTTACACATAAAACTATGTTGATTCCCACCAATTGTATAATGTCTTTGACATTCCTGTGTGCTGTAATTGGGACCATGACATGTAGCTCTACTTGTGCAGTGTCTGAGGATCAATGCTACTACCTGCCTTGACATACTGGACATGATAGTCAAACTGGGGTCAAGAAGTAGGCACTATGTATGTGAGCAAGACTGTGTCTTTCCACATGGCCCATGTAAACCAGGAATGGCTGGCTAGGAATATGTATGGCTGTAACATCCCCAAACACAGATCTTCTCATTTGAATCCTTTTAGCTACTACACAAATGTTGCTATTGAAGGGAAGAACAACCAGCACCCACTCCCAATATTAAAAAAAATTTGAAAATCAGGAATATGGACATGAACAAGAGCTACCTGGTCCAGGCATACAATTACTTTTGTGGTCACATCAAAGCTGGCCGATTCTTTTCTCTTTTTCTAAGTTGAACAGGTGTAGAATTATTTTTTTTTAGAGATATTGATTTTGTTTTTTCTACTAAATCAATTTGTTTTTCTTTATACATGGTGCAGTAGAAATACCTTCCACATAATGGTAAGATATTAGCTAGATGAAGACAACATTTCCACTAATGTCTTACTGTTATGTGGAAGTTATTTCTGCTGTTTCCTACATTATCATTTGTTCTTAATTATGTGGTGCACCCTGTATGGTGTCATGTTTGTGAACATTGTGAAATATGTTGAAGAAATATTTTTCATACTCAGTGACCAGAACAAATTTTCATTGTTTCAATTAAGAAACAATTGTAAATAGTCCTCATGTGAGTTTATATTGACATATTAAGCACATTTCTACAGGACAAAGATGTGTGAATCAATCTAAAATGTGGTGTGCAACAAAATTGACACTTTTTACATCTAAATGCTGACTGTTACTCTTTCATGCTAATGTCTTTAAGAAAGGGATAGAAGAAGGTCTTCTTCCTGTTCAGAAGTTCTTGGGCCTGTATACAAGATTAACCTGAAGTAAAAACGAATACTTCATATGGTTGTTGTTAAGGAGAAAAAAAAAATAATAAAATGCTCCAAAAGACGATGCAATCAATGTTTAGAGTGTTTTTTAAATGATCTCAGGTTACGACATTTTATGGTTAATTATGATTCATAAATAAAATTATCCCACAATTGTTTATCTGATCAGTAGAAACTTTCAATGTTTTCATTAATAAAAGAAGAAATGTTAGAAATCAGGGCCTTGAAGAGTGAAAAATATTTCCTGTTTTTTGATACATAGTTCCTTGATTTGAAAGTAGAAAGCAAATTGCATGAAAAAACATTTGTTTTGACTTTATAAAAGCTGTATGAAATTGTATGTCAATTCATTTTTGTCAAAGTGGGTTAGACAGTATTACAAGATTTTTTTTTTAGGTGGGGCTAGATATGAAGAAAATATGTAACATATGTTGTGCTTAAGTATTTACTTGTTTAGTTAATCAGATTCCAGTTGTTGGTATTTGGTAGATCTGTTTCTGTTTACCATATTTCCTTAAGTTACTAATAAGGCTCAAAAGTAAGTAATCTGCTTTAGCACTTGATGACATTTTTTTAATTATCAGGCTGAACTAATAGGAATTGTAAGAATACAGAATAATTGAATTTTTTTTTTATATTGCTTACAACTGCGTATGTATGGCCATGTGTCACTTAGACAAGAGAGACATGGTTGAGCAGATTAAGGCATTGGTCTGGTTCAATCCCTTGGTCAGGTAGTGCTGAAAATCAATCTGGTTCAATGGAAGAAATGAAAAATGTCACAAAAGTGAATAAGATTGTTGAGTAAGAACTGATATGAAATATTTCTTAAGTATAGAAAGTGGATCAAGAACAATCTATTCCTGTGAATTTAATAAAGGTTTTATTTCAAATGTTAAGATTATTGATTAAAAAAAAAAAAAAAAGCTAGAGGGTACAACAGCTGAAATGCGAGTATAATTAAGATGAGAATGCAACTCCAAAGCATATGAATGCTATATCTCAAAACATTCTACCTAATTATACTCAATTTAACCATTTGTATATCTCCAGAGAAAGTATTCATCAGTTACTCATAATTGATGAAACTATTCCTCTTTTCTCTACATAATAGGAATCAATGCACTTTCACCAAAACTCAAAACTACTTGAACATACTCCAATATTGCAACACCACATGACAAAATATTGGCTAAACTTACATCTTTCTAAAATCTTAAACCTTTTACTCTAATTCCTACAATAATATTCCCTATCCACCTGCCAAGAAATAACTTTATGCACAAGAGCAATTCTAAAAGTTGAACAATGTACAATAAAATCATTGCAACTTTGTACACCAGTTAAAAATAAACCCATTGTTATACATTTTTTTGTATCCTTTACAGTTACTTGATACAGTTTGCATATTCCCTTATTCTTATCAGCAATCAAAACTTGAGGGAACTGCTAAGTGGATAAGGAATGTACAAGAAATAATATAAATAACCAATAGCAAGACAGATTTAGGTTCCACTAAATAGCTTCACAGAAAAGATAATTTCAGTGAATAGAACTGTAAGAATATCTTTCAAATTGCACATTTCAGGCCATTAAAATTCTATGTTTTTATTACAAAATAAATGACAAAACTATTTACTGACATTACTAAAAATTTTAATATTTTTATTTTATTTTTTTTAATTAACATAAATGTATGGGCATTTGTCTATATTTCTGAGATGAGGTAGTATTTACAGTATTTATATTATTTAGACTATTGTCCTCATCTTTGTTGCCATTTGTATGATGTTTCGGCCGTTGTATGCTCCTTCTTCAGGACACATGGCATAGTGTATATAGACGTTGGTTAGTTCCTGACTTTGCTCTTAGAGTTGTGAGTTCAATACCAGGCTACAGCAATGGTGAACAAGTAACTTGCAGGGTTAGAGGGAGATAACTCATGACTTCAAATTGTGCCATTACTATGCAAGGAATGAGAATGACATACCCCAGTGATTGTAATAAAGGGTTTGATTCGAAATTCCTAGCACCTGAAGAAGGCCAGAGCATACAACGGCCGAAACATTGTACAAATGGCAACAAAGATGAGGATAATAGTCCGAATAATGTAAATACTGTAAATGTATGGGCAACAATTCATATTTATAGTTCGAAAGCAAGTTATCTTCAAATCTGTTCTGGTGGGGGAGGCAAAGATGGGTAAAAGTAATGAGTGAATGATAGACAAAATATGTTAGTTAAATGCCGTAGCTATGCCCCATTCCAGGTGACACTTGGGCAATGAAATGATAAGGCAATAAATCAAAATCTTTCATCTTTAAAACAATTCATAATCGATACAAATGAAGAATCATTCAGTTTTTGTATTTTTTTTAAATTCATTGATTTTTCAGAACAAGTTAGAAAAATATTTCTTCAATGGTAAGAAGTGTGTAGAAATGTAACATTACAAAATCTTATATATTAATAAATCCAAGCAAGAAAACTCAGCACCTGTTCCTCATTTGATATTTAATCTAGTTTTAAGCTGTCTGTCTGCATTTTCATTTAATATTCCCAGAATATTTGAGAACATTTTTAAGCTTAAAACCTGTGGAAAATGTGAGAGTGATAGTGTGGCTGTTAAATACAGGTGAAACCTATTAGCAGTTATTAGAGGGTTTTCAGTTACACAAATAAGGTATCTGTTTGAAAGAGATGCCCAAAAAATGTTGAATAGATATGACTTGCTTGCTTTAACTGCAGCCAAGCATAATCTCGGTATTCATAAAACACTCAAAATAGCTGATCAGTTAAGTTGGTTGAAGCCTCTCAAGATCCATTAAACTTTGTTTACTTAGTGAAGTAAAGGCAAATGCAAGAAAATGGAGATTTGGTATTCTCTGATTTCTTCAATGTAGCAAATTTTTTTTGTTTTCAGAGTAGTAACTTTTTTACCAAGTTATTCCTCTACAATACTCTGAGGCAGGAACAATGATTTTTTCCCCAGTCAATTCATTAAATATAGCATAAATTAGTTGAAATTCTTTTATAGTGTTACTCCAACTTGTCAAGATGTAAAGAAAAACGTATTATAAGTTGGCAAACCTGTCATTTCTAGCCAATTGTAAGTGTTCATGTGCTGAAGAATACTTTTACAAAACTTGTTTGTGACCAGAGGTATTATTGTCTTTTAGTGGCAGCAAGTTAACTAGGGGAAGATTACAGATTTTGCAGTCTTCTTTTTCTTGGAGATATGGTGGACAAATCTTTTTATATAAGCTGGAAAGGCTTGGAAAAATAATACAGTTTGTCTGCAGAATGTTTGATAGGCTTTGAAATAAAGAGGAGAAAAAAAAAACAAGCTTATTGATTGGGAGCAGAGAGGGCATGAGTGGAGAACTGGAGGTGTATGATGAAGGATTAAATATTGTTGATGATAACCACAACCAGTCAGGGGATTTGTGAGTAAGGTTGGTGGTGATAAAAGGTTCAAAACAGTAGGTGTATTTTGATGGTTGTTGACATCCATACAGTCTACATAAAAGAAAGTGGAGAAAATTAGTATGTGAAGAGATAGAAACTGGCATTGTAGATGTAGACAGAGAGAGATAAGGAAATTCCCCATTAAGACTAAAGTTGAGAGAAACCAAGGTGAGTTTAAGTTTTACATTTTTGCCTCTAAATTATAGGCTTGACTACATCATTCTACTGTTGTTAAATGCTGGGGTCTTGGCTGTGTATCAGCAAAAAAGGAAAGTCTGATGTTGCACAAATAAAACAAGCCCTATGACCTATGTTTACGACATACTTATGGCTTGTCATATGTGCTATAGTGAATCTGTGTTTATTTAGTGAAACAATGAAAATTTGCTTCATTTGTTTAAGGAAAATATCTAATCAAGGCCCAACATGTACTTGCAAAGCAAAACAGCAAAATCATGTGAAACATGCTGCAAGTGCCATTGAGGATGGACAAGATGACCGCAAGTGAATTCCTGCCTAGCACCTGAGCAATAATGAAGGATGAGGTGTCAACTGAGGAGCTAATTGTAGTAGAGACACCAGCAGTTAAAAGTGATGTTTTCACACCTTTCACTAAATACCATGTGAACATTAGTTGTCATAGGTGCACTGGACCAAATCATTATGCCAAAGATTGCAGATATTGACCTTCAGAGATACACATTAATTGTGCAGGAAAAGCATACCAATAAGTACAGTGTTTTTGATGCTTGAGGTGGAGTCATTTTGCTTCAGAGTGTTAGGGAAACAAAACATTGGTACCAGTTTCCTTCCCACAACAGAAAAATGAGATACTCTCTGTGACAAAAATGTACATAGATGGTGAAAAAATGTATAGCATTGGCAGATTTGGATTATTGCATTTGGAGCAAGCAGAAGGTGAACATAACAGATAGGTCCTTACGAGTCAGTTCAGTTGAGTAAGTGGTACTACAGAGCTGAAATATAACATGAACCCAGTTAAAGATCTAGTTATAGACAGTAACAGTTTGGGAATCAATCTGATCCTGACGCTAATCAATATTAAGAAGTTGGTTGGAGTTCATATAACTAGCTCAGGCAAGGCTCTCATCTCAACATGGAAGTCACCAATGTATGCAGCAATTTAAATTGATTACTTGTATGAGACTGACTGGAAAAGGAAAAAAAAAAAAAACAGGAAGTAAAAATAACACTGCTTTGGAAACCACAGTAACTTTAGGAACAAGATGCCTACAGTACTGACTTCACAAGACATTGAGTCTTGCCAATAGCTGGTTTTTTTCCTATTTCTTTTATTGGTATATGGCATCTTACAAAGATCCTGATCTTGACAAGTTGCCGAGAGGCTTGTATCTGGACATGCCAAGCTGTCCCACTGCTAATGGGGAAAGATGTAACTGGTGTTGACTATGTTCACATGTGATCCAGGGCCTCTTTTGTGTGTACTGATGTACGTTTGCCATGTACTCAAAACTATCTGGTGTTTTTAAAAACTTTGTATTGGTACCTGCAACTGTATACATTTGCATTTCTTAATTTGATTCTGACATTGTGAAATTAGATGAGGCTCATTGTTGACTGAATAAATAAAAAGATTTTGATTTAACATTTACATATTTAAAAATACGAATGAGACAGTTGCTTTAACTTTACTAGAAAATCTAGTTAAATAAATAATAAAAAAACGAAAGGAAGATATAAACAATAAATGAAATACCAAATAATTATTTCTCTAATCAATTTCAAAATGACAAAGATACCAAAATGGCCTTGTTGTCAGAATGTGTGGGAGAATGAAAAAAAAATAAAAGAAAAAGAATTTTTGTTCAGATGTATTTGGTAGCTGTCCAAATGAATGGGAGATTCAATCACCCTTAATCAATGTCAGGCTGACTTGAGGTTGACCATTCTCCATACCTTCACATCCTTGTACCAACATGTGTCAATATACATTGGCAATTCATTTTCTACTCCATTTTGTTTTGTTTACTGTAGTCCACTGATATTCAACTTCTGTTAGTGGCACAAAGTCAAATACAATCCTCCACAAACATTGATCTTTTGTCCCATAAAATGAGTCTATAAAAAAACAAGTCAACAGAGTGAGCACATTAATTTCAGTTAAGATCAAAAGAAAATTATTTCAAATTGGGAAGGAACTGATGAGAAGGAAATTGTATAAAAAAAAAAAAAAAAAAAAAATTAAAATATGAAAAATACCTACAAAGGGGGTAAGAAAGACAATCTCTCAATTGAAGTGAATAAAAATGTAGAAATGAATAAGAAATTAGAATGAAATTTAGTTTCTTGATTTTAAATGAATTTTATTACCATTGAAGTAATTTGATAGGTAGTGAAATCTCTCTGCTTGGTATCTAGTTTGACCTTTCTTTGAAATGGAGGCACTTAAGAGATGATTTTGGGCTAAATGTGGAGGCAAACAAAGAGTAAGAAATAAGGTTGAAATTAATCTGAAGCATGAAAATAAATACTGAATGAATAAAATCAAAACTCAAATGGAAATTTTGCTTTTATTGCAAAGATGAAAAGTTGATTTACTCAATGAATTTGTCATGCCTTGCTTAATGCTTTATGTGATGAAAATCAAATTAACAAAACTCTCCATTACAGCAATAACTGTTAGGCTTTATAATTGTTACCAATTGATGACTAAGTGATTTCAAGTTGCATATTTAGCTGCATTGATCAGATACCATCTCAAACAATCAAAGATAAAGAAAAACAAAAGGTAAAGTACTATATTGAAAAAAAAAAAAAAAAGATTCCTTTAGTAATAAAATTTCACTTTCAAAAACATCTTACATTTCACAAATAGAAGAGCTAATATATAAAACTTATTTACTCTTGAATATTGCATCTTGCTGAAATGGCAAGAAATGAAAAATAAAAATTGTTCATAAAAATAAACATTAATTTTAATAGCTTTGTAGAAAGCAAATTAAAAAAATGTACAAAGGAAGATATTCTATATAAAAAATTAATTTCATATTTTATAGCAGAGGGTACTAAAAGTCAAAATTTAAAGTTTACTATATAATGAAAACAAAATTAACTATATACTTTACTATATGAATGAACTAAAAAAAAATAAATTTTAACATTTTGTTGTTCCAGGATGCCGCAGTTATCAAATTTTTCAACTTGAAATAAATGATCTCTTTATAAAGAACCTCCAACTTGGGAGACTGAAAAAAAAAATGACAAGAAATGTTGCCAGAATTCTTTAGTTTGAACACCACATCTAACATTTGCATTTTGATTGTTTCAAACTAAAATTTTACCCTTTGCTTTTGTTAACAGAAATTCTGACAATTAAATAAACTGTACCAAATTTTCTGTTTTTGTGTTGGGTACTCTGCATTATAAAAAAAACAGAGTTACCTCCCTTGTAAAAATTTGCTAAGTTACCATAAACATTTGACCATTCAATTGTAACCATTTTTCTTTTTTATTGATGTGTCATCTTTCCTGATTTTTGTATTTTGATAACCAAGTGGATCATGTTTGTTGATATATTATTAAAGACTTTGTCAATTTAAATTTCGATGGAATATTCTTGGAATGTGCTTAAACATTTTCTTTGAAAGAAAACAATGACCTACAGTAAATTAGAATAACATTCTGTTAGAAATGAACAGAAATAACTTCCTAAATTTCATTTCACATTATTTAATAATCATTTTTAAATGCTAAAAACTAATTCATCATTTTATTTTCTTTATTTCAGTCATTTTTTTTTTACTCCTGTCATGAAAATTATTACAATATTCATAAAGCTTAACATAAATATGGACAAATTTAATCTCATTAATCCTTGCAGTTCTGCAAATACTAAAAGATTGTTGTCCATTTATGTGATAAAATAGTAACAAGAATTACAACATTTCACCATATTGTAAAGTGTTGAATTCAAATGTGCCAACTGAATTAACTGAAGCCAGGTTTTGAACTCAACTCTTTGGGTCAATACCTGGCTACAGCAGTGATGAACAAATAACTTAGAGAGTTGAGTTAAAGGGAGATAACTACATGACATCTGGAAGGAAAGCAATATACTCCAGTGATTGAAATATATGGTTCGGTTCAAAATTTAAAGCACCTGAAAGCTGGAGAGTACAACGACCAAAACATTGTTAATATGGCAATAAAGATGAGGGCAACAGTCCAAACAATGTAAATAGTGTAAATAGTTACAATTCCTCATATCAGAAATATAGAGTGTGAATATGGCAATAAAGATGAGGGCAACAGTCCAAACAATGTAATAACACAAAAACAAATTTGCTATACATACAACTATACATTTGATGCAGTTGAAAATGTCCTGCTTTTCTTTTTTTTAACTTTTATGTTCTTAGGAAAGATAGTAGTTTCCTATTGCCTTCTCTCACTAGGAAATTTATGGTAGTTCTTTCTTTAGACTGTGATTCAAGGTCAAGAGAGCTTAATCTATTCCTTTATTTAGCCCATAGTTAAGAGAAGGAGAAAGATTGAGTTTTGTCTTTCACAATGGCATTAGTATGAAAGTGAAGGCAAGAAACTTAGCTAGAACTTCAAGTTAACTTTGCTGATCTTATTTTTTGTGCTAATAACTGTTATGCTAATCACGCATTGTTTTTTTTTTCTCACTTTCTGAATATGAAAACAAAAATGTCGAACTTGTATCTTCTCTCAATTCAACAGATGTTCTGGTTACTCAATCCAAGGTCGCATAATATTATACATTTCATTGCATCCTATTTGTGGTTGAGTTTGATATGAAATGAAAAAAAAAAAGTTTTCTTGTGATGTGTATTGTTCAATAATAATTGCAAACAATTCTGAGTAGAAACACATATGTAAAGTGAAAGTGTTGATGTCTCTCTGCCAATTGAATATTGTGTGGATGAATAAATCCTTAAATGTAAATTATATACAAATGATAGAGGGCAAAAGTAATTTAAAAATAAAACAACATGGAAAGTAAATGATGACCAAAACAAAAAAGCAATCAAAAGATAAGCAAATATTTGTTGTTTATGCAATGACAAAACTCACAAAAAGCCTTAAATATTTTCCTTGATGAAACAATATGATCTCATTTATAAAATCTATTATTGTTTTAAATACAGTATAATACAAAGACTTGTTTATTTTTGACATTAGAATAATAAGTCAACTGCAGATATCTTTTATGAAATGTGTAGAAGCAGAATTCGTTTTAAGTTTGGTACACAAAAAACAAAAAAAAAACAAAAAAAAAACAAAAGAAATAACACAGAGCAGAATAGATTAAAATGCACAAATGAATTTAGATATTAAATGGCAAAAACATTTCATGAAAAATTTTACAGAATTACTTAACCTGATTAATCTTAGTAACATTGTTTACAGTAGAATCATTTTTAGAAGACATTTTTAAGATTACATGATTTATTTCATCTCACAGCATGATTAGTTTAATTGAGCCTCTCACCAACTAAAAAACAGTTTTAGTTCCTTTTAATATGATTTGATCAAATAAAAAATTTCCCAAAAAGAAAAAAAAAAAATTCAATATCAACAAACAATACAAAAAATTTTAAGTTTTCAACCATTTCATTCCAAGCAAGATGATACAACTAGGATGAAGTGGGTTATTAGGAGTGAAAGAGAACGAGAAGACTTTAGTGAGGAAAAGGACAATAAAAGAAGAGGATTAAGGATGTCAACTGATATTGCATTTAAATGTTTGAAGATTGTAGGTAGAAGCAAGAAATTGGAAGCAAGTTCCACAGGTGAGAAAAGAAACTATTAAAATAGAAGTGACAGTTGCTTCCAGCTAAATTGATAGTAAAATGGTAAAACCTCATTACCCAATCTAGTCACATGCGTAAATTCATGCAGTCATGGCGCCAAGGAGGAAAGCTCATCAGAACAATTGCTTTGAAAATAGTTTATCAAAAATCTCAATACATATACTGGGTGCACCACACCAGATGTAGCAGTAGTATTCAATGCATGGATGAAGGGTAGATTTATAAATGTGCAGGAAGGATTCTGATGAGAAGAATTGTCTAGCATGATATGGTGAACCAACTTTCCTAGCAGTAGACTTAGAAATTGATCCAATATAAATGATTCATATAATCAGTCAGTGGAGAAGAAAGTTCAAAGTATTGCTCTCCTGGAAGTTGGCATGAGCCATGCTGATGACAAGTCAGAAAACTGTTCTCTGCTGGAATTAAATGGAAGCAGATTTGTTTTAGAGGTATTAAATTTTACAAGTCATTCCTTGCCCAGGTTAACCACTGATTAGAGGGTCCTTTCTGTAAGCACTTACCAATTTTACTTAGTAGCAAGTGTTGACAGATCCAACAAAAACAGGAGTAAAGTGTAGTACCATCTGCATAGATACATAATTTTAAACTGATAACATTGGGAAGGTTGTTGATATGCTTCTGATTCTTGAATATAGTTTTATTCAGACAATCTGTTTACATTTGCAATGATTGAAAGATACTGCTGATGGTAAAAACCGGATATACCTTAGGAGAGAGATACTATTTGTTAAAGAAAAATAGATTATCTTTGATAAAAAGATAATTATAAATGGGTTTATCAAGCATTGCGGATCAAATTTCTTATGAACTACAGACCTCGATATAACAATTGTGACAAAAATATTACAAATAATGGATCACTCATTGGCATTATTAAAACAAGAACAAGAAAGTGAGATATATAATCATTTATTTCAAATTTACTTGGTGTCATATCTAAGCTAACATCTTACAAAAATATACAGTAAGTAAGAATTCTTAAAAGATTTGTGAATAAAAGTCTAATGAGAAATTTAATCTTGGTATGAAATTAAGACAAAGGACTTAATGTCATGTAATCATGTAAAGGATTAATTATAGAAACATTGATTACATTTGAATGATCAAAAGAGAAAAATGATCAAATCCAATTTTAAAATATTTTCGCAACACTTCCTCTTGCATTTTTATTTTTTACATGCTTGATACCCTGTAAATCATTCTTTGCCGAGCCAAATTTTTATTTTGTCCCTTTAGTAAAAAAAACTAATCAAATTGCATGATAGTAAATACTCCACAGCTATTCAAATAGGACTTTACATTTTGCCTTCCTGATCCAATCTGAATTAGGATGCTTGTAAAATACTTTTCAAAGTTAATTTCTCAATTAGTTAGTTCACATTCTCCAAACATTAGAAACTTTTTTGTCATTGTTTTTGATATTTTTAGCAGACAATTTTTTTTTTATTTGGGTTAAGTCATTTCTTTAAAGTTAATAATTTTATTATATTCCCAAAAGATTCTAAAACAAGTCATTTATAGCGTTGGGTATATCACATTTAAAATCTGCATTTATATATTTAAATGAAGTTTCCTTAATATTAAATACAAATTGTTTGGAAGTTGTGTTGACTAACATGAAAGCGCATTATTCATACTTGATTGTTTTTTCTTTATATAGATACCAAAGAATGATAGTTATTCGTAATGAAATTCATTTCCAGTAAAGTAACAAATCCAAAGCTGAAGGAATTGAAATGATTATGGCAATATCATATTGAAATGCTGGTTCTTGTCTGATCACCAAAGCTAAGCAACACTGAGCCTGGTTAGTACTCAGATGGGTGACTGCTGGGGAATACCAGGTCCTTTAAGCAGGCGATTATTACAATCTTGCTACTGGACTGAGAGGTTGCAAGACCTGTCTGGAGCTGGGTAAGTCTATACTTACATTAGAAAATGCACAACGGTTAATATATATATATATATATATATATATATAAGGAAACATACTTTTTATTTTACTGCTTGATAAATTTATTCATTCACAACAAAAATCGTTTAAGATCTATTTCTTTTTTATTACTTTAAAAGAAAGAGATAAAAATTGCTAAATTTTCTCCATGAAATGACAATATATTGCTAATATTACCATGGAATTATTTTATACATACTTGGCAAGACTGAGTTTAGGATGAGGAATGACCATAATCTTTACTGTTCTTTTAAAACAAATCTTTCAATAATTTGTGTTCTCTCTTCACATCAATGTCTGGAATATTTATGTTTGTAAGACATCAACACGGTGTATTAGGCTAGGCCAAGGCAGACATTTAAAAAAAAGAAAAGAAAAAAAAAAGTGGACTATTTTTTTTTTATTATAATTCCATTAATTTCTTAGTTCAATGCCATTAATACAGACACACACAACATTAATACAGACAGACACACAAAATCTTATTGACTATGTATACAATGATTATAAAGATCAATTTAAAGTGAAATATTTACATTAAGGGATTAAAAAATTTTGAACCCAGAAGAAAGGTAATTTAACTAGTCAAACTGTAGAAGGAGATGTTTCAAATACTCATGAACAGTCATTATTGGTGGCTAGTCATTGAAGATTACCACCACTCAAAGGCCTTTAAGTTGTCCTAATGACATAAGTAAAACTTGGAATAGTGGTGGGGAGTCTTCAGTATTTTCACATCTTTATTATTCTGATTACCCACGCATTTCACTGCGTTGATATTGACAGCAATGCTTTCAGTCCACAAATAAAACAGCTAGTCACTAGAGATTTCTTTATCTTATTCATCTCTCAAAAAAAACCAAAAAAAAAAAAACCTTGTACTTTAGTTTGGCTATCATTAACCAATGATATAAAAAAAGAAGATTGTAAAAATAGTAATGTAAAAAGTAAACACTTTCTCTGTATATTCAGTCAACTATTTAAAAAAAGTAATTGTTTTATGGCTTAGGTCTGTACTTATTAGCAAACAGCAGAAATAATAAAAATGATTTATAATTTTGATTAGTCATTACTATTCAAAGATTTTTAGACAAGTCATTTTCTCTTTTTTTAGTAATTTTTGTCCTCACAATGTTACACAAGAATAAGAATGATTTCAATTGAAAATAAATATGTTAAATATTCTTAAGAGATAAAATTTTTATTTTTTTTTTGTCACTTAGTTTGTGTAAATTATTTTGCAATTCAAGGTTATTTTTGACTTAAGATAAATAGTATCACAGTTCAATTATTTCCATTAGTTTTGTCTTGTAGAAGAGTTAAATTTCTGTCTTCAAGACATTCAATTCGTAATGGTTGGCCAGTGAACGCAAGCCGCATAACTCGACTATATTCTGTAAAAAATGGTTTAATTTCTATTTTTGTCTTCAGAAATTTAATTAAATCAACTCTTCAGTGTTAGCTGCTTGTGGTAAGTCAACCGGGATTCAGTCCATTTTTCAGTCTGTTTTTCTGTAATTTTTAGAATTTATTTATTTATTCATTTTTTTTTTTTGTCACTTAGTTTGTGTAAATTATTTTGCAATTCAAGGTTATTTTTGACTTATGCTAAGTTAAAACTTTGTAAACCTCAGTCACTTTTTTTTTTTTTTTTTTTAAAAATTGGAGTAGATAGTTCCTACTATCGCCCGGTCTCACACTCCACCCCCTTCTTTTGAATGAGTTTAGAGGTGGTCGCCTTGTTTCTTGTTTAGGAAGGGGTTCCCGGTTCATCCCCCTTCTTCGGTCTTAGTGTTAGTTCAGCTGGAAGCTCTTTGCAGTTACGGAGTATGGTGGCAACGTCTTTACATTCTGAGGGTACTGGGTTGGCAGTTTCCTGGTTGCTGCTTCTGACTGGTAGTTAGGAGCCCGAACTCTTGCGTAGCGTCTTAAGAGGCTGCTCTGATCAACAGTTGAATAATACCGGGGTTCTTGTAGTGCCATATTGCGCATGGACGGGCGTCCCTGCATGAATGTTTGGTGGGCAACCCTGAGGCCACATTATGTTGTAGGCTGCGCCAGTCTCCATCCTTCACAAGTTGCAAATGATTGACCGACTGATTCTATTCTAAGACCTCTCCTTAACTGAATCACTATGGAAAAAATCAAACATAATAGCAAAACTAAACCAGCTCATTTGAAAACGCCCAAACCTGTGTGCATCTCTTTGACTAACATACGCGACATCAGCACCAACTTCCTCAGCGTAGATTCATTCCTCCATAATAACTCACCTGATATATTAGCCCTATGTCAAACTAATCTTAACCCTTCTATCCCCTCATCTGAGTTCTACGTTCCTGGCTACCTTCCTCTCTTCAGGAAGGACTCCAATGTTCATATGCATGGGCTTGGTGTCTATGTCAGCGAACACCTTCCCTTAGCTAGGGTGTCATCTTTTGAATCCCCAGATCATTCTTTCATATGCTTCCGCCTCTCACTTCTCAGCTCGATTAGCTATCTCTTCTTTCTCTACCGTCTCCTTCCTCCCCTGACTGTTCGTTACTTGACATCATTTCTGACAATATCAACAAAGCCATTTCTTCCCATCCCTCTGCCCATGTATTCGTGTTTGGTGACTTTAACGCCCACCACAACAAGTGGCTGAAGAACGCTGTCACTGACCCTGCTGGTGTCCACACCATGAACTTTTCAATCACCCAAACCCTTACGCAAGTAGTGGACTTCCCCACGCATTTCTCCGACAACCCTAATGGTAGGGACTCACTTCTAGACCTCTGCTTCACTTCCATCCCAGACTCTTGCACTACCAGACAACTCTGCCCACTCGGAAACTCTGACCACACTGTAGTGTCCGTCAATATTTGACTCCACTCCCACCCGACCCATGAAACCCAGACAAGTAGAATATCCTACTGCTATCAAAGAGCAGACTGGGATTCGTTCCTAGACTTCCTGTGACATCCCTTGGAACAACGTTTTTAGTCTTCCCATCGAAGAATGTGCATCCGAAGTCTCCTCCTGGGTTAAGGCTGGCATTGATGCCTTCATCCCTGCTAGGAAATTCCAGCTTAAATCTCATTCGTCTCCATAGTTCTCACCCGCTTGCTCGGCTGCCATTGCCCACCAGAATCATTTCTTCCGACTATCGTAACTACGCGTCGGACCAAAACAGGCGCCTTTTCACTTCAGCTCGTAATAAGTGTAAAAGGATACTTAACGAAACTAAGATGTTGTTTGCTGCCAGAATGAAGCAACGCATAGCATGCTCTAAATTCGGCGCTAAAGACTACTGGCGACTCTGTAAAAGAGTACTTAACAAGAGCAAGTCCACAATACCCCCGCTAATCAACAAATTTGAGGTCCTCACCTCCCCGGCAGATAAGGCTGAATGCTTTGCCCGCAGATTCTCGAACAATTCGAGTCTGGACTCATCTGAAGTTTTTACACCCGACTTCTCACCTAGAACCGAGGCACAACTGAATGATGTCCACATTACACCTTCGCTTGTCTCTAAGATAATCTTAAAACTTAACCCTCACAAAGCGAGCGGTGGTGACGGAATCCCAACCATAGTCTTAAAGAAATGTGCCCCTGAACTCTCCTCTGTCCTTTCTAAGATCTACAACCTCTGCCTATCTGCTTCCTGCCTGTTGGAAATCTTCCTCTGTAGTTCCTATATTTAAAAACACTGGAGAACCCTCTGACCCTGCAAATTACCGCCCTATCAGCTTTCTTCCGATCTTTGGCAAAAGTGTTCGAAGCCATTATCAATGCCAAGGTGGTTCAGCATCTCACAGCACACAGGCTCCTCTCGGACAAGCAATATGGTTTCCGCTTCACCAGGTCTACTGCTGATATGCTAACGACCATCACTGAGTACATATACCAGGCACTCGACAGGAATGGCGAAGCCCGAACTGTTGCATTGGATATATCTAAGGTGTTCGACAGAGTTTGGCATGCTGGCCTTCTATGTAAACTGTGGAGCTATGGTATAACTGGATATTTGTTTGAACTAATCCAGTCATTCCTCTCTAACCGCACAATGAAGGTGGTATTAAACGGACATGCCTCCCAGAACTACCATACAAACGCAGGTATCCCCCAAGGCTCCATCTTAGGTCCTACACTCTTCCTGATATACATTAATGATCTCCCCGATTTCATAAGAGCCCAAATAGGTTTGTACGCCGATGACACCACAGTTTACTCTCGCCTCCTACAAAAATCTGGTGTAGGCGTCAAAGCTAACCTTGCAGCTGAGATTGAAAAAGACCTCCAATCCATATTGGACTGGGGTAAGAAATGGCTAGTAAATTTTAATGCTTCTAAAACGAAGCTACTCTCAATTAACCATCATCGACAATCTCACCTACCTCCCATTAGCATGGACCAGGCTTGCCTCCCAGAGAGTAAAACACTATGCCTCCTTGGTCTCACACTTTCAGCGGACCTCAAATGGAATGACTATATCGAATCCATTGCTAAATCCGCTGCTATGAAAGTCGGTTCTCTGTGTAGGGCCCAGAAGTTTTTTCCGTCTAAATCTATCCTGCACATATATAAATCTATCATCCGCCTGTGCATTGAATACGGCTGCCATATCTGGTCGGGTGCCCCTGCTATTCTCCTCGGGCTTCTCGATAAGGTTCAGAGGAGGGTCTGTAATGTGATAGATACCGACTTGGCAGACCGCCTGCAGTCTCTCTCCCATAAATACTTTCACAGCTTCTGCTCCAATGAACTTAAATCACTGGTGCCCCCTAAATACGAATTTGAACGAGATACTAGATTAGAAACTAGATCCCACCCTTTTACAGTGAAACTGATAAAATGCAACCGTAACTTCTACTCCAACAGTTTCTTTCCTCGCACTTCCAGACTGGAATTCTCTTCCACACGATTGCTTCCCCGATGGCTACAATCTCCAGGAGTTTAAATGTAAGGTCAATAGACACCTCCTAACACACTAACCTGCTCCCATTCTATCAAACACTCTTCCCATCTGCCCAACCCTCATCCTCGGTATCCTTACTCATCTGTCACCTTCCTCCTGACATTCCCTATGTCTAACCACTCCTTCTCTTTACCTTCCCCTATGTAGCCCCATGCGCAATAGTGGCAGTGGAATGCCTTGCTTGGGGTGAGATGATTAAAAAAAAAATTTAAAAAAATAAGCACCTAAAATAAAGACTTTTTTTATAGCTTAGAGCCTATTTCATTTGAAGATGATTTCACTTAAAGGTTGTATAATGTTATGGGGTTGATCAACCTATTTCACAATCTCCATTGATAGCAGTAAAAGTAGATTGGAGGAAGGTCTAACAAAAATACAATAGGTTGTTTTGGAAAAAAAAACAAAAAACAAATAACCTTTTGACATTAAAAATAGAGGGAAACAGAGATAAAGAGAGGCAAATGGAGGTTAAGAATTATCTATTTGCAATAGGAAGGAGCAAAGGACTTATATAGAATTTTAGTCATTAAATTTATAGAGTTAAATAGAAACTATAATATAACAAATTTTATTTGCTTGGAAATTGCAAAAATTTAAAACAAGTTCTATAGAATGAACAAAGACTCATAGACTTAACACATTACAAAGAGTTCCAACCTATACCCCAAAATCTCATTAAATGATTAAGCATGAAAAATTTTTTAGAAGCTTTTTTATCAGTCTGATAAATTGTCAGCACCCACATTGTATGTGAAAAAAATCATTTTGAGAATTGCATAAAGAGTTAAAATAAAAACAATGAAAATGTAAGCATTAATGTAAAAGGGAAGTGACAATCATTAATTCCAAAGTTTACAAATAATTCTAATATCATAAACATGTGATGTCTGAACTGTCAATCAAGTTGAAAACACAAACATGGCTAAAAGGATTTTTAAATAAACTGTGTGAAAGGACAAATTTAATTTCTCAAAAAGTCACTAACAGGCAACCGCCTCAGGTTCAGTAGGTTTACTACTAGTATTTATTTTTCCACTAACAAGGCCAGTTTAAAGTAGCAAGTCCACACCCATGTTGCTGGGCTAAAGTTAAAAAATTGCCCAGTCCCTCAACTAATGTTGTGATGACATTGATATTCTACTGACCCTCCTTCTTTGGTGTATTGAAGTGTTGTTCTCTAATGTAATGATGGAACACTTAATAGGATGGAGATCTTTCAGGTGGCGCTGTATACTGTCAATCAAAATTATGGACTGCTGATACAAGTTTCAAGCCATACCTGATATCTTGAGATGCATCAGTTGTGTACTACTATTTTTTTTTCTGATGGTAGAAAAGGAGCTCATATCAACTCACACTGCCAATGAGTGACCATCTGCACATCTATTCGCTGCATGCAGGGCCAGTATAATGTACTTTAGCGATGAGTTCACAATCATCTTTTTAAGAGGAGGATCATTCACCTCGTCCTCCTAATGATTCCTAACTGCTGTTGCTTAATGTTTGATAAAAGTTGATTGGAACTTTAAGTCAGCCTCAAACAGGGAGGTGTCCTACCAGTTTCCCCACACAAAGTAGTTTATCAGTTTCAGCATGTTTGGCACCTCAATTTCAGGCTGTTCTATCCCCTAAGACATACAAACCAAGCCCTGCTTTTCATCTACTGTCAGCCTGTAATTGCAAGATGGTTTTGCATTCACACTACAGATGTGATACTTTCATTGATATAGATGTCATCTATATAGGCTTATGTTGCCTGTTAAATAGCATTGCTTTCTGAAAATACTGCATCTATAATTGATTTCATTATTGCTGGCAACTTGTTCAGTTCAAACCCCATTTGGGTTAAGCAATATTTTCATCTCTTGCACAGCCCTGTCTAGAATGGCTACAGTGATTATACTTTCAAGTAAGCTTTCTGTGGTTCAAGAATGAAGACATGGAACCCTTTTTGCCACCACTCCCACAACTTCCATGCATATACATTGATGCTTACACAGCTGATATCAAAGTGTTTTTTCAGCTCATAGTTGTCCAACACAGGATGCATCTTCCCCTTATTCTTTTGCACCACTGCCCTTAATGAGATTAGACCTTCAGGGGACCTAGTTCTTATTCCTGGTTAAAGTAGTAATCATCTGTTGTTCAAATAGGGTTTGCAATTCTCATATTTCTCTGACTTGTTTGGACATTAGGTACTTGAGTACCACATTTCACAGTCACTCTGGTGGGTGACCATTTGTTTATTTTCACTTGCAGTCCAGATCTGTCTTTCTAGAGTTCTACACTAAATTTTGGTTTGTAAATTTTAATAGTCACATATATCAGCAGCTTTTTTGTGAGAATACATCCTTGTCTGAACTGGTTATGAGAAGCCCATCCAGTTTCCTAATTATTCACCACTCCCTACCAGGACAGGAAATTTAACTGGGTTCATGTTACCTATCTTTAACTCTATAGTACCAATTCTTCAATTCTTAAAGATCTGCCTGTTGGCCACCAGCATATTTCACATTTTTTTAGCTTCAGGCAAGACATCCCATGTTATTCATGAGAGAGTGGGAACAGCCCAAATCCACCAAAATATGATTCCAATTTACATGCACATATCACTGGAGTGACTTAACTTTAATTTTTGTGAGGAGGAGACAAGAACTGATGTCTTGTGCCCTATTTCCCTGACATTGTGCCACAATATGATCTAGATCTTAGCACTGAGGATACTGTACTTCTTGGTAGGCCTTTCTTGAATGGCTATTGGCAATCCCTGGCATAACAATTAAGTCAGAAGTCCCTGTAGCAGTCAATGTTGGCTGGACACTTTATGAACATCTGTTAACTGCACCCTATCTGTTGCAACTGGTTCTTCAATTGTCATTTCATACTTCATAACTACTGCACTCAGCTTACAGTCTCATCCATCGTCAACAACATCCAGTGTGTGCTTCACTGAAGTTGGCAGCCCAACCAGAAAAAGCATATGCTACACCTGGTTCCAATATTTTTATAGACGATGAAGCAAGCTTTCGCAAATCTGCAGGACTGACAAATTCTCTATGGAGCAAATGAGCCAAAAGCTGCACATAGGCTTGTCAGCTACAAAAGCAATTCATAGAGTTTTGCTTTATTTGTGCAATGTCTGATTTCTACATGTTAAGCTGCTGATACATGGCAAAAATCCCAGTGAAAAAAGGTGTGCATCTCTTGATCCAGCCACTATTCTTACAACCAAGCTCTGCATTTTCTTTAGAACCATTCAAGAATGGGTAGGCCCCCATTGTTGTGCTGTTGGGAACCAGTTTTACATCAAATGACTTGTTTGCCACATCTTAAAGGTTCTAAAATAGCTTGGAAAAGGATGAAATGAATTTTTCCAAACTAATCACTCAGTTGAAACCACCTGGGTCAGAGTTAGTTTACTACCACTTGTTTACTTAATCCCCACACTGCATTCAGTGGTGAGATTTGTTACAAGGCCGGTTTAAAATGGGGATGCAAAGTGTGCACATCTGGGTTGAGGCTAAAAATAGACTGGTCCACACTAAAAGAGTTATGCTGGTGTTAATAGACCATTGATCCTCCCCTCCCCCCTCTTTAGCGAAATTTGGTAGGTGCTGTTGCAGGTTTGGAATCCTTGAGACTAGGTATCCCTCATTCATTTGCTGTGCTCAGTCTTTGTTTTCAGACTGAGATATAAATATAGTTACCAATCCAAAATAGTGGGTTTGCTACTAACTTGCGGCAGAAAAGTAGGCACGTTTCAAAGTAGTGAATCAGTCTCAAGTTTGTGGAGTAATGAAATTGCACTGTGGTCCATTTACTTGCATGCTGTGATTGGCTAGGACTGAAGCAGATTTACGTATCCATTGACATCATATGAAACTGCACAGAGGTCCATTTACTTGCATGCAGTGATTGGCTAGGAGTGAAGCAGATTTACGTATCCATTGACATCATATGAAATTGCACAGTGGTCCATTTACTTGAATGCTGTGATTGGCTAGGAGGGGAGTAGATTTACGTATCCATTGACATCATATGAAATTGCACAGTGGTCCATTTACTTGAATGCTGTGATTGGCTAGGAGGGAAGTAGATTTACGTATCCATTGACATCATATGAAATTGCACAGTGGTCCATTTACTTGAATGCTGTGATTGGCTAGGAGGGAAGTAGATTTACGTATCCATTGACATATGAAATTGCACAGTGGTCCATTTACTTGAATGCTGTGATTGGCTAGGAGGGAAGTAGATTTACGTATCCATTGACATCATATGAAATTGCACAGTGGTCCATTTACTTGAATGCTGTGATTGGCTAGGAGGGAAGTAGATTTACGTATCGATTGACATCATATGAAACTGCACAGAGATACATTTACTTGCATGCTACGATTGGCTAGGAGTGAAGCAGATTTACGCATCAATTGACATCATATGAAATTGCACAGTGGTCCATTTACTTGCATGCTGTGATTGGCTAGGAGTGAAGCAGATTTACGCATCAATTGACATCATATTAAATTGCACTGTGATCCAATTACTTGCATGCTGTGATTGGCTAGGACTGAAGCAGATTTACGTATCCATTGACATCATATGAAACTGCACAGAGATCCATTTACTTGCATGCAGTGATTGGCTAGGAGTGAAGCAGATTTACGTATCCATTGACATCATATGAAATTGCACAGTGGTCCATTTACTTGAATGCTGTGATTGGCTAGGAGGGAAGTAGATTTACGTATCCATTGACATCATATGAAATTGCACAGTGGTCCATTTACTTGAATGCTGTGATTGGCTAGGAGGGAAGTAGATTTACATGTTCATTGACATCATATGAAATTACACTGTGATCCAATTACTTGCATGCTGTGATTGGCTAGGAGTGAAGTAGATTTACGTATCCATTGACATCATATGAAATTGCACAGTGGTCCATTTACTTTCATGCTGTGATTGTCTAGGAGTGAAGCAAATTTACGTGTCCATTGACATATGAAATTGCACTGTGGTCCATTTACTTGCATGCTATGATTGGCTAAGAGTGAAGTAGATTTACATGTTCATTGACATCATATGAAATTACACTGTGATCCAATTACTTGCATGCTGTGATTGACTAGGAGTGAAGCAGATTTACATATCAATAGACATTATTCAGTTGAAAGCCATACTCCTCACCCACCAAACAAAAAAAAAAAAAAAAAAAAAAAAAAAATAGTACATGAAAGTTATTTTCTTTGTACACACTGGCAACGTTAAAAAGAAGATTTATACTGCTAATGGCCTTTTTTTCATGAGTGTTTGATATTCATGTCTTAGGTGCAACTTCTTTTATATAATGAAACATCAATGAAGATAGTGAAGGCAACTCAATGTGAACACATCAGGAGTAAATTTTAAAGAGAAAATGTATAAACATATAAGTCTTTTATGATGGGAGACAAATCATTCAAATTGTGTATACTTGACTAACATGTACTGTTTGATATTTTATTGAAAAGGATGTTAAGTATACCCTTAAATATAAAAAACCCAGCTTGGAATTAAATTGCAAAATTGTTTGACATGATACAAAACAAAAAAGCAAATTAAGATTTGGCAAGAGTTTACTACTGATTTCAGTAAGTGGCTGAGAAAGTTTTATTTTATTTCGGGTGTATACTCATAAGCAAATTCAACATTCTACAATCCCTTGTATAAATAATAATTGGGCACTTGTAAAAGTGAATGTTTTCTTTGTTAATTACTGGTATCAATTCTCTGGCTTGCATTATTAAACAATGTAAATTAATAAGCATATAAAAAAACTGCTACAAGATAGGGATACATCCTACATGACATGATCAGCATATTGGACTGAAGATGGAACAGTTTTTTATAAAAAATGATAAATTGAAAATTCTATCTAAATGGCAATTTACCTTAAAATAATAAAAACAATGAAACAGGCATGAAAGCATAAGAAGGAAATATTTTATGTAGAGAAATTTACAGATAAATTTAAATAAATTAAATTTTCAGTAGTATTTCTTTCAAATTAATTGTAGTAGCTTTTTATTTAAACTACAGACTTTGCCTATAGTATCTAAACAGTTGACTGAGAATAAAGTATAATCTCTAGGTGAGGCTTGAACTCTTCCTTTTTACCTTGGAAAATCTATCTATATGGCAGTGTGCTTTATTTTTTTGAGCAACTAGAGTGGACAACTACTGAATATAAACCAACTTGCTCTTTATGTTTGATTGCTCATTGGTATATCTAATGCTTTAGTGTAACTTTACTTTTAGTATTGAATGTAGTTTCAACCAATAATTTCTCATGTCAATTTTTTAGTAATAGCATGACATATCAAGCAGTCAAAGCATTTCACTGTCTTTAGCTTTCAGTTAGGTTGTTTCTCCATTGTCTGTTGCTAGTTCATATTGGGTCACCTACTCTTCTACTGATCTGTTGGCATCTATTTAATAATTTAATTTACAGATCTTTTAATGATCCCCGAGACATATCACTTGCAAATGGTGCTTGATACAAGGAGCTGTTGTCACTTGTTCCCAACCAATTCCTTTGACATTTTTATATCAGTGATGTCCAATATTCTATGCTGGCATTTAATTCTTTTTCTCCTGGGTGGCCTTAAGCTGCCAATATTTAGAATTAATTTTAATTATAGAAGCTCAACTTTATTCTCTATTGTCGCACATTTTGCTCAGTTAGTTGAATGCTGTTGTTGCCATTCCAATATGGCATTTCAGTTTGTGTTCAAAGTCAGTATTAATGGAATCACAATAGCACATGAAGTTTTCTATCTCCCTCAGTAAAAATATTGGTTGTCATATGATAACTTCTCAATATGTTCTTAAGTCTTTTGGGGACAGAAGATAAAACTTATGGTTCTCATATAACTACTGATATCATCCACAAACAACTGAAGATTTTATGTCAATATAGCACTTATATCATTAAGCAAGTTTAAAATCAGGAAAGATTCTTTCATTCAGTCCAATGGATTCTTTTCCCTAGAGTTGTAGGTTTCATCACTCGATCAATGTGTCCTTGCAAGCAGACTGGTTCTGTGGTGCAAACATAAGATGAGACTTCAAAACTGGGTCACTGCAGAGGAAAAAAAGAAATTAATTTAGACTGGAAAAACACTATAAATTGTGGAATGTATAGTCCACCATAGATCACAGCTGTTGATAAACATAATCACAATCTTTTTCTAACAGCTGTGAGCAGTACAGTACCTGCTGTGATAAGTGAATTCTTAATTACTCACAGATCTGCTAAGCAGTCATCGGGTCATAATATTGCAAGGATTCCACTTGTGCATATGCACTTTTTGCATTGCAAATGATCACCAGCATATGAAGCATGCAAAGCAGTGTGCTTGTTTTGCTTTGAGGAAAGGAGTTGAAAATTTGTCACACATGACAATTACGAAGAGCGGAGAACAATTTCTGATATCGATGGACAGGTCATTAGAACCATTGTTTGTCTTGATTCAACACAGCTTCATGTTTGATACAACTTTTTCTGGAATGCTATAGAACTTCAGGATGTTCCAAAGGGGTAATGATCTGTTTTAGGATGAAGAACTGCTCTGTTGAGGATAATGTAAGACAAAAGCTTGTTTGATGTTTTTGCAGTTCATTTAGTACACTTGGTTGAAAACACCTTTAACAAGATTGACAGCAGAAAAATTTCTCTTTAGTAATTGTATTTCAAAAGAATTTTTTTTAGGGATGCAAACTATCTCATCTGGGTTCCATATGTTGTTGCAGAGTTCAAGTAACAATACAGTTCAATATTTTCAAGTTAAATCATAAGACCCAACAGATTTGTTGTTTTTCAATGTCTAGATAGTTTTCATAATCTCATTTTCAGTAAAATCCTCAGTATTGATAGGTATTAAACAGAGATGAGTTTTTTTTAGTCTTAGCTTAGTTAAGCTGTTTAGATCTGTTGAAGACTTTCAAAATGTTTGGTTCATCTTGCAAGCTTGTCTTTACCATTTTTGTTTTCACTACTCCAGATCTTAGCCATTTGATGGCTTGCATTTCATTATATCATGCAGCTTCTTCAGCAACCTCTACTTGTTTGCCTAGCAAGTTCTTTCTGTCTATCTGAATACTTAATTTCTCCATTTTTTTATATACTCATAATAATGGAACTTAAGTCTTCTCTCATGTTTGCTGGGAAAGCTTTTTTTTTTCTCATTTTTTTTTCTCAAATTCCATGTGTTACAGTGAGTGAAGAATATTTCAATAGTTTCTTGAAACCAGAGATCTCTTTATCAGTAGTTGACATAGTATCTTTCAGTTAATTTACACTTCAGCCCAATTAAGATGTGGCCAATTTGTGTTCTGAAGAAATCCATATGATATTATGAATGTCCTTGTACTTGAACAATGTCAGTGTAACTGCTTTTTTCCCCATTGTTATTGGCACAAAAGTGAACAAGATAGTGCCAGCATGTCCACTTGCCATAACCAATTAAACCAAAGACAATCTTGAAAACCAGACTGATTCTCCCCAATTTGTGCATTTAAATCCACCATGATCAATAAATTGTGATGATGAGGCACTTTCTCCTCTCCATCTTAAAGCTACTAGTATGTGCTTTTATCAGTATCATAAAGGGGTCATTGGCTAAAGTAGAGCTTTAACATAAATCACTTATACTGTCAAGTGGCCTTCATTTACCAGTACATTCCATATCTGCTTGTCTCCAATGTGCACAACATTGTCCCAGCCAATATTGTCCTGAGAGCAAAACTGCCTTGCCTAGTTTTTATTCATTATTTCCAAATAGTCATAGACCAACAGCCCAAATGGATGAAAAAGATATTAGTAAAAATATTAGTAAGGTTTCATCTAAAAAAAAAAAAAAAAAGAGGATTGTTTTGTAGTGGTGTTGAACAATATCTTCAAATACACACAGTAATCTTATAAGTTGCTCCTTAACTAATTTATTTTTGAGCTGGCAAAAGATGGAGGCATGAAGATGAACAACAAAGAACTTTACTAATTACACAGTAAAATACAGAAAGAAATAACTGTATATTTAGTAAAGTTCTTTGTTGTTCATTTTTTAGGCTTTTATTATTACCAACTTAAAAAAAAATGTTTAAATTAGTTAAGAAGCAACTAAGGTTACTGTGTGAGCATTTGAAGATATTGTATAGAAGTCATTGTTACTTAAAATATAATTACATAAAATAGCACTACAAAAGATCCCACTGTCCATTTATCTATACTTGGAACAATTTGCATATAAATGACTTTGCACAGGCTCAGTTGTATTATTGGAAGATTAGCTTCAGTCAAGTGCAATTGTAAAAAATAAATAGATTAGATAAAAGATCTCATTCAGTCTATTAAGATAGAAAAACATGAACAGAGACAGTAAAATTCGTTTGAAAGTATGGAGAAAAACTTGCAGGTAGTATCTGTTATAACAGGAAGCAAACTGTTGTAGTTAATAGATCAGGTTAGCTACTAATTACTGTGTTTACTTCTGGTTCACAAAACATTCTGAAACAGTTGCTTTTGTAACAGTTCTTATGGAGTTGAATAAAGTTAGTTATATGTGAAAGACGTGCTGTTCAACTCTCCAGATATTGTGATAATTTCTACCTATTTTTAACTGTTCTTTCAATAAATTTCATGTTTTCATCTTATATGAAAAATGAAACAGTAAAGTTCACTGGCTCCATAAAATCTTATGGGCTATGTCTAATCAAGAAATGGGTGATAAGGTATCTCCACAGCTTCTTGCCCTTTGTAGCTCTAAGCAGTGTTTGTCTCCCTTACAGTCCCTCCCAGTCTCCACACTACTATCCATTTAGGCAAAATTGTTAGGTAGGTTTATTCACTTTCCCTCAGGTTCTCTTGCCTTCAGTATGCTCTGTAACTTAATTTCTCCAAGCCTTGTTTCCTTATTATATACACCAGAGATATAATAGGCTTTAATATTTTCTTTAAAACTTCCTTGTGGCTAATGTTCTTGCCATGGTATTTTTAGTATCTGCCATATCTCTTACTCCTAGTCTTTTCTTCATCTCTAAGGTAAGCAACATCTACCTACCTCTTAACACTGTTTCTAAAAAGCTTTAGCTATATGAATGTACCTTTGGATTTTTGAATCAAACTTTCTCTCACCTTATATGACACTACTTAAATTACTGTACCTGCTTGACTAATATGATCAATTTGTAACTCACATCTTGCATTGTCCCATATGCTGATGTACATACATTCTTACAGTTAATAGTTAACCCTTTTCTCTTGCTTTCCTTTACTATCTTGTCTAAGAGTTCTTGCAGTTGCCTTTCTGAGCCTGCTATCAACAGTGTTGTTTGTGTTCTATGTTAAGATGGTGTTCACTGATAAATCCTGGTTGGTAGGTTTTCTGATTCTCTTAAGATTGACTTACTGTATAGGGTGGATAAACCCAGTAAGATGCTTCCTTCTCTTATGTCTCTAGTTTCATATACTTGTTCAATTAATTTTCTATCTACAAGAAATTTGTTCTTGGTAAATATAAATTATTCTCATATCTTTTACAAATCAACTTTTCCTATCAGTACATATAGATCTTTGTCATATTTTATCATACCTTTTGTGTAATCTATGAAACATGGGGAGAGATCACATTATCTGATAGCATTTCGATTATAAAGACAGCATTTCTTGTTCAAGTGACCTTAACATGCCTACATTGTTCTTACCCTATTTCTAGTTTAATTTTGCTCCAAGATCTATTCATCAGAATCCGAGTAAGTTTAGTGATCCAATGAAGTTCACACCGTTTTTTTGTTTTAAATATTGTGACAGTTTACCGAGATCTTTTGGTATTTTGCCAATTTTATTGATCTCCAAACTGTTTCAGGCTGACAGTATCTATTATAACCCCATTTAGTGCTGCTGCTTTTGTTTCTGTTAATCTTAGTTTTGATCCTACTTTAGACTTTAATATATCAGGTCCTTCCATGTTTTTTATGTATTATAGGTTCCTCTCTATCATATTGGAAGAGTTTGGAAATGTATTTGTTTCTGTTATGTTTTTAACATAAAATAAAACTCTTACGCTGAGTATTGGGAATAATCTAGGGAATTTATTTTTTGTGGTGGAACATAGGTACAGCTAACAGTTGTTAATATTAAATAAAGACGTGATCATAGAGAGCCTAGCAAAGTCCTGTGCACCATGTTTCTAGCCTCCTCCTGAAATCCCTTCCTGCATCCCAGCATGCACCTATCAGCTTGGGATGGACTATGGAATGGTCAAGGGGAGATAACCATGATCCTTTTTTATGGTTGAAAAGACAGTTAACTGTAACGAGCACGCTTGCAGTTAATTTGGTGGGGGTTCACTTTAGTTCTGTTCTGCCGGTTCTTTCTAGGTTCTGCATTGCTCTCGTTTGACAGGTGATATAGCTGGTAATTCAAATGTGTCCACTAGCAAATCCAGTGGAATGTTTGACATATTTGTCGCAATGTTGCTGGTGTGCCTAGGATGCAATTGGTTTTTGTGCCATGTCCAAAATTAATCCCCAACTTGTACACTATAGATAAATTGTCCTTTTTTTCTTGTGAATGATACCCCCTCATGAACACTGGTGTGCCTACTGATAGTGACCAATCTGTTTTTGTTGTTCTTTTAGGCGTAACACATCCAGCGTGCTACGAAGCTTTTGCCCTATAAGTGTCTCTGCTGGTGTCATCTCATCCGACTGCTTCCAGGATGTAATTGTTTGAGAACAACTGAGTTTTGTAGGGATCACAACCTGGTTTGCAAACATAAGACACTCATCAATCATGGCCAGAGAGTCCCTTCGCCACTGAAATTGTTGCAACTTTCCAGTGAGGTCAGATAGTCATAGGCATCTGAGAAACTGGATAACTTTTTGAAGCATTTGCTTAATTTCAATTCTCGTCACAGAAATTCTGACACAATTGGTAAGTGTATGTTGGAAATCATCCTCAATGCTGATGGCCGCTATGATGATGTCATCATCTAGGGCAGAATGTGATCTGAGGCGGTATGACAATGCATCAGTCTAATCCAAATTCTGTTGATCAGCGGTATTTTATTTCAAAATCGTACCCCAGTATGGTGATTGCCCAACATTGTAATCAACTGGCTGAGTTCATAGGAAACCCTTTTTTAGAGCCAAAGATTGAAAGCAGTGGCTTGTGATCTGTTAGAAGTGTAAAATGGTGCCCAAATATCATCTTGTGAAACTTTTAATGCAAAAAATCAGAGCCAGTGCTTCTTTCTCTATTTGGCTGCAGTTGCATTCTGCGGGTGTCAAGGATCTTGCTGCATGCATGATTGCCTTTTCTGATTTATCTGGAAAAATGTGTGAGATCACTGCACCAAATACTTGGCTTGAGGCATCTGCTGCTAGTACTATTTTCTGAGTTGGGTCAAAATGTGTGAGTAGCAAGTTTGAATTGATTAGTCCTTTAATTTTTTCAAAAGATTGTTGACAAATGGCCAGGATCATTTGGTATCTTTTGTTAGTGGTGACTTAATTTGACACAGAGACAGTAGAAAAACTTCCAGAGTGGCTAACTAGTCTGATAAATTAACATAAGCTTATTACATTTGATGGGGTGGCATTCGTTGAATAGCTACCACATTAGCCGAATCTGGACGACAGCCATGGCGGTCAAAAATAAAGCCCAAATATTTTATTTCCTGTAGATAAAAATGACACTTTTCAGTTTGAAGCTGGAAACCAAAGTCTTGAATGTGTGTCAGAACTTTATCAATATGTTCTGACAACTTCTCTTTTGATTGGCTTACAACAATGATGTTGTCGATGTATGCTGCTGTAGCTTCTACCCCTGTTAGCATAGTGTCCAGTATTTGAAAAATAGCTGGGACTGTTTTTACCCCAAACGGTAACCAACAATATTGGAATAGTCCATGATGGGTGTTTATCGTCAGTAGTTCTCTGGAGGCTACAGAGATCTTGATTTGTAAGTAGGCCTCTGTGAGGCCTAGTTTGGCAAATCAGGTGCTACCATTGAGCGTGGTGAAGATATCTTTTGGAACTGGCAGGGGATATTGATGATCTTCCAATGCTGCATTGAGGCCAGTTGAGAAATCAACACACAACTGGATTGAGCCATCAGGTTTCTTTACTACAACAATGGGTGCTGCCCACTGTGAGTATGTAACTGGTGGGATGACCTTCCTTTCTTCTAGACTTTTTAGTTCCTAGTCAGCCAGTGGTAGTGCTGTGTATGGTACTGAGCATTTGGGATGGAACACAGGTTTAGTGGAAGGTTTAAGTGTCAGTGTGGCTTCAGCTTGACCGCAGCATCTAAGGTTGAAGGTTGCTTGTAAAAACTGGAGAAAACCACTTGAGTATATCTTTTGTCAGTTCCTTAATGGCACTGTGGGCCAGTGCTTTTGATACTGCATTGCAAAGAAAATTGAATGGGATGTTGAAGACCCAGTGGCTCAATAAAATCAAGACAAAATTATTGTGTGCACATCCCTGTCACTTGCGGACCTTAATCCACATGCAAAAATCAAACACTTAGATTGTTCATCTGTGATGGTCGAAATTTTAAACCGTTTGCATTGTTTGTTGACAAATTCTGAGTAGGTTATAAAATCCTCTGTATCACATTTCATGATATTGAGGCAGTTGAATCTTGCATTAAACAATGAGGTGTGTTGACCAAAAATATTATTTAAAGTTTCAATTGTTTCTACAAAACCACAATCTTGAGGTTGTTTCAGTAAAATGTAGTTAATATGTTTTGTGCTTACTTGGACTGATTTTGCGTAAAAAGAGCCTCACTTTACAACTATCTGTTTGCTCTCCAAAATCTTCTTTAAAGAGATTCTCATAACAAAGGAATCATATTGCAAACATTGTTTGCCTCCTTATTGTAGTGGAACTCTGTGATGGAATTTTAGAGAGCTTGTATAGATATTAATTTCGTTGATGGAGGATTTGGTTGTGGTACAGTCCCTAGTTTCTTTGATAAGAGTTTCATCAACCTTAATTGCTGTTGTAGAATCTGTTGGATAACATTTGGATCGATTATTTCACTATACTGAATGGGAAAGAAAAATTCTGGAAACAAGAGTTTTTTTTTTCCAAAAGAATGTTACGTCTTCAGTGTACCTTATGTTTTTCACATAACAAAATAAAATTGTTACAGAAAAATAACACACTCGCTGAGTATTGGGAATAAACTAGGGAATTTATTTTTTGTGGAACATAGGTACAGCTAACACTTGCTAATATTAAATAAAGATGTGGTCATGATGAGCCTAGCAAAGTCCTGCGTGCCATGTTTCTGGCCTCCTCCTGGAAATCTCTTCCTGTATCCCATTAACTCCCCTTGAATTGTCAAGGGGAAATAACCTTGACCCTTTTTTATGGTGGTCCTGATAGTTTCATTTTTTGATATCTTACATTTCCTTTGCTATTATGAGTATAGATTTAGATTTTATGTATCTTGTCAAAGAGTAGGTCTTTTGTTGTTTTGCCTTTTATTATTTCATGCTTGCCATATAATGATACTCTTCGAAAAAGGAGAAACATTTAGCATTATAGTTCAAACATTGTTTGATAAAAATTAGAAGATTTGTAAACAGCAAAGACTAATGAGTTTACTTTATTGATTTAAGAAAAAGCAACACACAAAAAATAGTCATCAATATGAATCTTTTAGTTATTCTTAAAATATATTTTAAGGTAAGAACATACATATATCTGTGTGTGTTGCTATTTATTAAGAGTGACAAATTTGGTACAAGCCACAGTATATGTGAGAGTATGTATATAAAAACATACAGCTTTAAATCTAGTCCATCCTAAAGCCTTTTGTATTTTGTATGTCTTCCAATGAATAAGATTTTTTATTCAATATATAGAAATAATGAATTTCTCAATGAATCAAGATTGTGGTGCATTTAATAAGTCTACTTATGCAAGTAAATATCTGATTGGAGGATTTCAGATTTTCCTGAAAGGCTGAATAGCTACTCCAATAGAAACAGGTGAAGATATTGATAATAAGAACGGTGGTGGCAGCCAGCAGCAATATTATTACCAAGGTCACCCAATGAGTGATTGACTTATAATCATTTGCATCAACATAATCGTAACTGAATGTCATTATCAAGTTATCTATAGGCTATTAATGTTGTTGAAACCATTTATCATGTACGAATATGACAGCACTCTACAAGCACAGAGAAAATGTTATCACAGTCTTTGTCTATTTTTACTGGATCCATATTTAGATTCAGAGTTATTTAAAGTTAGAATATAAATCAAAACATGTAAGAAACCAGATAGAAAACATTTGCATTCTAACACTTCTTCATATCTTTGTATTCTAGCCTCAAAGATAATTCTCGGTTTTGTCTCAGTCGAGTGTATCTGAATTAAATCAAAATGTTCTAAAATTACAATAAGTGAAAAATAGGATTGTCAGATTTGTCCTTTTTACCTTATAATCTTTACTTGTAAAATTTTATTTCAACTGAAATAAGAAAATATAATGAAAGGAAAATTAGGTAAGATTTTTTTTTTAACTTTAATTCAGAATTTTTGCATAACATTAAAGACAATAGTAATTGCTTTTCAGAAAGATTTGGATGAAGAAAGAGTTCAGAATTATAACAAGAAAAATGGCTGTGATTAGCATGCATTTGTGACAGGTGGCAGTAATGGTCATCAGGTATGTGGTGGTATCCTTCTGACGTCCATGTAAAGGACTTTGCTATACATACACCAAGCACAAGATAAGAATTCCTCAAGTTTGCATATGGAACTTCATGAGTGGTAAGCATGCTCATGGTACAATTTGCCTTAGTTTAAGTTCATGACCCAACAAAATTGTGAAATTCACAACAATCAGGTGTTTTGGTGCAACTGAAGGTTAAATTGTAAAAGTTTAATGGTTTATATTTGTGGCAGTTTGTGTAAATCCTTAAAATAGATGAAAACTTTAAAAGCTACATAAAAATGGAGAGATTATGATGTGAAAGTATGAGACATTTTAATACACAAAGTTTAAGTCCTTCAAATAATGAATTAAGAAAACATTTACAAATTTTATGCTTTAAATGAAACATTCACAATAAAAATTCTTAGTAATATGCATCGTACACACACACACACACACACACACACACACACACACAATGTATTAAATACGAGTTGGTAATGAAGCAGGTTGTGAATATTTAATAATTTTCTGAATATTTTATTACCAGCATGGTCACCTGGCATTCTCTGATGCTATTTGTTTCAGGAAAAACCCATTTAAAGAAGGGGAATGCAATAAATATCTGATTAAATTGTCAGACAATAATATAATCTTAAAATCTCTGCAATATTTTATAGGAAATAACATTTTTACAGGCTTATGGCCATATCATGTTGATCACCGAAGTTGAGCAATGTTGAGCCTGGTCAGTACTTAGATGGGTGACCGCTTGGGAATATTAGGTGCTGTAAGTGTTTAGTGACGGAGGTACGTTGTGGTGCAGTGGATATCGGCTTGGAAAGAGAAATTGGTGAGCCAAGTTCGAATTCCAGTTGAATACCCTGCATTCACTTAAGCACTGGTACCCTTGTGAAAGGTATTAATCCATCCCTTCCCTCCAGTTATGGGTTAAATAACAGGGTAGGACTTGGGGACCCTGCCCTTAGAAACAAATCCCAATGAATCTTGATACTCGAAAAAGAAAAAAGTATTACTAGACACAAAACTTATAAAAAACAACAATAAATTGTTGAAAGAAAAAGGTATTACCAGCAATAAATAAAATCTAGTTGGTAATAAATGACCCGCCGAGGTTGATAAAACAAACAACCAACCAATATTTTTACAAAACTGACTGAAGTCATTTAAAATTAAAATTTTTTAAGAATCTGATTCAATATGCTCATTGTCAAATGTGATCAATAAAGATTTTCATATATCTACACAAATTTGTAAACTAACAGGAATATCAATTCTTTTAGTAATCCACTTAAAAAAAAAAAAAAAAAAAAAAAAAAAAAAAAAAAAGAAAAAAAAAAAAAAAAAAAAAAAAAAAAAAAAAAAAAAAAAAAACTGTAATAAATCAATTCAATTAACTCTTGTTAAAACTCAAAATAATTTCTGAACAGTAAATAAAAAAATTTTAATAAGCAATTTTACATTAATTCAAGTCAAATCAGGAACTGTCATTAATCAAAGATAGGAAAGAGACAAACATAATCAAAACTTCTGGAAGAGGTAATATTATGAGGATTAGTGGAGGTTAAGTCTAACAAGTTGAAAGAAAAGCTAAGATTTAAATAAAGATGTCCAGTTACATTTGCAATGATGCACAAACTTATACTACATTTATCATGTTAAATTCTACATTGACTCATTGAAGAAGAAAAAAAAGACAAAAACTAATTGAATCTTTACACGTTACCATTTCTTGCTTCCAAATTATTGGTGAAACAGTGCTAAAAAGTTCTTTCAGTTAAGTGCCATACGTGATACACGCTTGGGCGATCATGTCTTGAAAGAGACATGACTGACTGGGCAGATGATTATCCCGCAGTAGGTTGCCATTACTTTCTGCAGTAGACTGGTTGCCAGCCAAGGCTATAGAACCCAATCTGTCCTGTTATTTAATCCATAACTGGAGGGGAGAGACAGATTAATACCTTTCCCAACGTATTTGCATGTAAGTGTGATGCAAGGAATTTAACTGGAATTCGAACTTGGCTCTCCGAGTCCTCGTTCCGAGCCGATATCCACTGCACCACATTGCACATCCCAAAGTTCTTTACCTGATCCATTTTCCAAAGCCTGACTTTATCACAAACTTGTGGATATTTTATAAGAAAGGGTTTCTTGGTTATGCTGAGAACTTTACATTATTCCCTTATATGAAACATTTTTGTCAATTCAGCATCAAGCACAAAATGGAAATCAAATTTTAAATGGGGGTAAAAAAATATTTTGTTTATGTAAAGACATCCTTTTCTTTTGTCAATAAGAAAAAGAAAAAGTATTATGAAGTGTATAACATGTCAAGTATGAATGTAAAAGAAAGTGAATTTAGGGTTAGACATTTTTGTTTCAATTTTCTTCATTAGTTTAAAATAGGAAAATGACAATGATAGGTTATGGTTTATTTAATGAAATCTAGAAGAGATGAGAAAAATGGTGAAGTATAATTGATATTACATAAAATGGTGTTTGCTCTGGTGTGAAATATTTCAGTAGCAAATAGGCTAAGGCATTTTGGAGATTTGTATCTTCAGTAGTTGTGTATTGAAGCACTGTGAATATCAGATTCTAGTTGAATTTGTTGCATCCACTTACGCAAAAATACCCTTGGGAAAGATATTTGTCTCGTCTCCCTCCAGCTATAGGTTAAATTTCAGAACAGATTAGGTTCTACAGCCTTGGTTGGCAACCAGTCTACTGCAGAAAGTCATGACAACCTACTGTGGGAAAATCTTCTGCTCAGTCAGTCATGTCTCAAAAGAGACATGATCACTCAAACATGTATCATGTATGCCACTTAAGTGACTGTTCAGTAGGTGTTTGGCTGGCAGACTTGTTGAGGGTCCAAGATTAAAGAATAAAGGAATAAAAGAGGTTTCAGCATCCAAAATTGTCTAGCATAACACAGTGAAACAACTTTAAAAGTTTACAAGCCATTTTGTACTCCAATTAACAGATTGTAGTTAATTTTGGAGATTTGTTGCCAATTTGACCTTATTAAACAGATCAGACTTAGCATTAAGACAATAGTACATTGTTGTGTCATTAGTATAGATACCAAGTTGAAAACTGATGACAACGTAAAGGTCATTGAAGATAAGAAACAATATAGGTTTAAGGATAGAGCTCTGGGGAGGGATACTTGCATTCATGCAAAAAGAGTTATTTTGTGATTTGATAAGAAATATTGAATCCAATCAAACATTAATCTAGAAATGCCCCAAACTTTCAACTTGTGAAGAAGACCAGCATGCCCAACCCTGTTAAATGTCTTCAAGATGTGTCCAAAGCAACAGACCAAGTATCATTATTCTTATCTAATAATTGTTAAAACTTATGAGAAGTGAAAGCCATATTACTCAATTTGGGAGTTGATTAGAGCTTTTACTTTTAAGTATAAAGCTAATAGGAACCATAAAACAATTTCCAACAATGAAGAAAGCAAGCAGTAGTTAGGCATTTATTGTAGAATTTATAGAGAACAGGAGCCACTTCAGGAGCACATTTCTTAAGGACTATTGCAGGGATACCATCAAGTTCACATGTATTGTGGGGCTCCAGTTTCGAGAAGATAGCAGAAACCATACATATCACTTAGTAGAGATTTAGTTCTAAGTGGAAAATCAGGCAAAGATACTCTGGATGAGTCAAGAATGAAATTGAAAGAGAATTTACAAGCAAAACCACCTGCTTTATCAGCAGATGTTATGGAGAGATAGAAGACTTCATTTAATATTACTATTACAAAGCTGTCAATACTCACAAGAACCAAACATGTTAGCGGCTATAGGGACTCATTCTGTCATCAAACAAAGACTTAGCCTCATTGAAGATATGTTTATAATTATTATGGGCAGACACAATGAGGTGATTGGAACTATCACATTGGTACAGTCAGAAAAAGTGACTCTTGTGGCTTATACTTGTTGAACAGGTAGGTGTGAAACAAAGAAAAGATTATGGCTTCAACTGGTATTTCTGATAAAGTAAAAAAAAACAAAAAGTAAACAAACAAAAAACAAAACAAAAAACATTGATACTGGCTTTTATCTAAGAAACCTCAATGGCCCAATTCTCAATAGGAAGGTGAAAAATTTCAATGCTAGTGTCACAAAAATCACAAAATGAATTCCAATCAGTATACTAGTAACAGAAAAGTCTCATGTACAGTAGGTTCATGTCTAATAGATGATTCAATAAAATCTACAGTGTGATCTGATTTGCCAAGAGGATACAGTTGTGATGTGTGACAAGAGCCAAAAGAGCACATAAGGAATAAATCAAATAAAGAAGAATTTTGAGAATTATTAGGAAAATGAGTAGTGAAATCCACTTATTTGACTGAGAGACTGAGCAATGGAAAGTGTGAAAAATTGATTAAGCCACTTGATGCGATGATCACTAAAATCACCAAACACAGGGATGTTTGTAGAGAGATCATTTCTACACTGTCAGATATTTTGTTTAATATGTAACAGTCCTGAGAAGAAGGAGAGCAATAAATGAAAAAGAGAGTTAACACTGACAGAGTGCAATTAAGAAAACTTGAAGGCTGAAAGCACATGAAAGTATACCACCCCAACGGTCCGTCCTAACAATTTTCTCCGGCGGCCGTTCTCCACGCTGTGATGTTGCCAGGAGTTTGTTGAAAATGTCGGCCGGACAGCTGGGGGTACAAGATTGACTATAAGGAACGAACTTCCACAATTTGGATGAGTTGAAAAGGATGCTTTATTCGTTTAGAGTTAGCCTTGTCTCTTGGGGCAGGCGAATGTGACACACAGCTCTAACTCTAATTAATGGAGATCAACAAACCCGAACTGAACGAAACAAGATGAACGGAGATCCTTCAAGCTCGCACCCGGCTGACTCCTTTCACCTTCTCCTCTTAACTTTCTTAACTCAACTTCTATTTATTTAAATGAAAATCCGGAAATCCGGAAACCCGGAAATGCTTTAGACCACCGGTGACAAACACCGGCGACTGTAAGTCTGAAATTTCAGTTATCTTTTTTTTTTATCTTAATAAGGCTTCCGCCAGAAAAGGCTTAATGTGTGGTCAAGATACAGTAAAGGACAGCCTTTGACCGGGTCATCGAAAACGTACTCGCTGAACTTTATCACTGAGTCAAATATTTACCGGAGGACAATTTTCCTCATGAAAGAAAAAGCGTTTATTTTTTCCTCTTTTTCACTTTTGTTAGATATGTTTTTAAACTATTTTCTATTCTAATCTATTTTCTATTTTAATCTATTATAATAAAATACATATATGCCTAGTTATCGTGTCACAAAAGAATCATCTGGGGACTGAGTCCCTTACCATTGGAAGATTTTCCGCAGGTATAAACAAGATTGTGCATCTGTACCCCTTTTCAACAAAGTGGGAAATAACCTGGAATAGAGAGTTCATTGCTAGCAATAGAATTTAAATAAGTTTTGCAAAGTGCTAAGACATCTGGAGAACATTTTAAGAGAAATGTTTCAAATCCCATGAATATTGAACAAAGAAAAGTTGAATTTTTGTTTACTTGTATTTTTTTTTAATTGTAAGTGTCAAGATTATTTTAATTTTTAAAGAGAAAAAAAAAAGCCAAAATAGTTATATTGCCTATGGAAAGTGGCTAAGATTAAAGCCTATGTTCTCAGGAGTGCCCACTGGAGGTACATGCAGTGACACCTGTCCATGCATGACATGGCACTGAAAATACCCTCATATTATGTAACTGTTGACTAGAGCAGCCTCTCTAATTTCTAACAAGGAGTTTGATCTCCTTACTATCAATTGGGATGCAGTAATGAAAAAACTGCAAACCCAATACCCTCAAAATGAAGTTAAAACCACTGATCAGTCAGATCACCAGAAAGTTAAGAGTTTAAATAATTAAAGTAATGAAATGAACCAGTAAACCACATACTAAACAAGAATCAAGGGATAAAATTACTCCTGTACAATAAACATGGAAAAGTACAAGCATTAAAAGTTGGAAAAAAAATAAAAATTTTCTCCTCCAATTAGAATTTCTCTTCAAAGACCAAATCTTTCAATTAAAAGTGGTTAGATTAATATTTTTTTTAGTATGCAAATCAATAATATATATATATATATATGTCAGATTGTAATAATTATACTCATGTTGAAAAACCTTCCTCGAAAACTATCGAAAGAAGGAAAAAAATGGTTTTAAAAAAAAGAAAGAGCTTAGTACATGAACGTCAGTCAAAAGAATTCGGACCGAGATCAGCATGAAGCCCAAAGAAAAAACCTCGATACAAGTAATCAACGGATTTGTTTAGGTGAAACTTAGGTAGGTCCGTCTGGCTCATTAGCTGTTAACCACACATATATATATATATCTGCAGACAGATCTGTTTCACAGCTCATCAGTATGGTTAGACATCTGATTGCTTTTACCCAGGATTGAAACCCGACCAAATTGGCATCAGTCGGCGATTTTACCTCTGTGCTATGGGCGCTCGGTAGAAGGAGGCAGACTTTTAGCGTGTGATGTATCATACGCCAGTAGTTAGTGCTCTAATTCATTACTGAATGATGCTAGAGTAGCTACTGTTTTTTGAAAGTCTACCATTCTTCCAGAGTGTTCAATCAGGGTGTGAGAGCATAAATAGTCATATATATATATATATATATATATCTAAAGCAGGACAATGTCAGAGTTAAATTACTATGTGAAAAGCAGGTTGAATCCATTTAATGGTGAGAAGAGAAACTGTCCAAAAAGTTTACAAGTTTTTGGATAGAGATGCAAACTAAGCAAATGTATAAAACAGATCATCTTATGGAATTTCTGAGAACTAATAGAACTTTCAAATTAAAACTGTAGATAGAAAAGGTCTTAATCTAATGTAATTGCAAGTAATTTGCAAACAATGATAATGATAACAGTTAAGCCAGTTAGAGATTTTATTAATGAGAGGTTGTTTAGTGTGCAAAGTAGATCAAAATATTTGCCAACATAAGTAGCAAAGAATCTTTGTTGAAAGACATGAGAATCATAAGAGAATATTTAAGCTGAAACACCATTTAAATGATGTGAAAATCAATCTCTTTAAAGGATGTGTGAAAAAAGGCAAAAGAGAAAATTGTTCTAAATCCTCAATAAAGACAATTGGGTACAAAATGAATTAAAAATAACAATGCATGTTAACATCCTTAAGAAAATACAAAGAGCTCAGATTTGTGGAAAATTTGCCATATCTACTAACATTCAGGAGTAAAATTCTCCACTCTTTGTTAGAGAATCAAAGTATGTATGGCCTTTTTTCAATAAGATGTACAGCTGGGAATTTCTGATATCAAGTTTTATGAAATAACCCTCTCACCTATATGTGAAAAACACTGGCATCTTTTTCAATAGTTCTTTATCTGGCTAAAGTCAAAGTACTTATATATACAAGTCTGAGATAAACTGACTTGATAAAGTTAGTGACTTTGTAAATATATATTTTTGTCTGGTATAAAATGAGGTATTAAAAACATTTGTTGACTAAAATAAATTGAAGTTCATTTAAAAATTATTGGAAATTACTGGAATGGTGAAAACAACTGCAGCTGGTGTGATTGAGAGCTTAAGGGGCATAACAAGTGTGACAAGATTGTGGGGAAAGAGATATAGAGTGCAGCAGAGGTAGATGTGTGTATATAATTTTTAACAAGTGATGACAAAAATAGGTGAAAATAATTGAGAACAGAAAGCTTTTTAGAAGATAAAACACCCATCCTAAATTGAAATATTCAATTGGATAAAGTCCTGACAAGAAAAGATAATATAAAAGATGTAATTAAATTATTTTTCAAAATAGCAGGAATTAATGTTAAACAAAATTTTTAATTTAGAACAAAACAAAATTTTGTGAAACAATATTAAAATCTTATTACAAATTTGAGAAATCTAAGTTAAAAATGGAAATCTGATTTGATAGTTTGAAACACTTTAAACATTTTTGCCTAGAAATTATATTAGAGATTATATTTCTAAAAAAATCCAAAGTAAAATAACCAATTTTTAAAATTTCAAATTTCCAAGATAATTTTCCTGGTTGATAGCGAAGATTTGAAAAGGACAGATCTTTATAATTTGCACATTTGCAAATGTCCCTGATAGAAATAACTTTCAAAAAAATATTCTTACCAGTCTAATTTTAGATTTGACTGTTCTTTGTAACCTCATTATTTATGGGTCAAGCTTCAAGTTTGCTAAAATTAATTGTAGTTGAAATTAACTTGATGGTCTGGTTTGGTATTTTTTTCATGTTGCAATTAGGTTCATATGACATTGTTTTCTTTTTGTGTATCTGTTGGCTAGTAGACCTATAAGATATTTTATACTATTCACCTCCTTGACAGTGAGAATGAAATGTTCACCTAAAAATAACCTCAGTTGAGAGGCGTGTTTTAGTAAGGGAATAATGAATTGCATTAGAAATAAAAGAAAATCTTCACTAGCCACAATTGATAAGTAAAATATTGACATTTTCAGTTTTTCATTCAAATGTCATTTGTAACCATGTTTACATTAAAGTAAAAAATTTTTAGTTAGAAAATCAGCTGCAATATTTCTTGAATATTTTTATGAGTTTCTGTTCATCAAACATGCCTTATTTTTATATTTACCCTTTTTTTTTGTCTATCAAGGAAAGCTTAATTTGCTGGAAAATTATCAGGTCAACCTTTCTTCAGTATAATGAACCCAAACGGAAGAGATGTAAACAATTAAGTTATAAAGATCTTATTTGCATTCAGGTAATATAAAATAACACAGTCCAGGATAAACTTATGAATGTGAATGTAATTTTTCTTAAAAACCTACTGATATAACATGAAACTATAGACTCTTAGTTGACTGTTAAACTTGAAAAGAGAAGATATCAGATATCATTTGGATTTTAAAGATATGTATTATGAAAAGAGGTTTGTGGATCAAAAAATGTTTTTCTATTTTCTCTAAGAATGTACATTTTCAAAATAGAACAAATTATTAGTAACTGGAATGCAGAAAAACAAAAACAAAAGATTAGAGATAGATGATGAGTCAGATAGAGGAAAATAGTTCAGGCATGGAAAATGTATACAAATATAATAAAACAAGATATTTTTAGTCATAACCTTTTGGTGAAAAATACATTTTATGCAAGTAAAACAGATTTTTTGCTATTGTAAGAAGCAAAAGTTCAAATAAAATCTTCACTGCTATTAAAAAAAAAAAAAAGACTTATAATCCTCAGTGAATTGTTTACATCAATGTGTTTACTTAGGTAGTTAGGCATTTGAGTTGGGTTTTCTTCATAGCTTATTTATTTGCACACACACACACACACTAATAAAGATATTCTTTTTATTTGTCAATCACAGCAAAAACTCCTCACTATATAACTACTGTTTAATGTTGATAAAGAATCAAGTTTGGCACTAGTATCAGTAGATGTGGAGTTAAAAAATAAATGTTGAAAACAAATCTGGTTAATGTTTTTTTTTGTTTTTATTAATGTTCACTGAATACAAGACTGAAAAGCCACTCAAGGTAGAGGGCTACTGAAGGAAAGACAGTGTGTGTGTGATATGAACAAAAGGAAGGGTGGGTGGTAAGAAATGAATATTATGAATAGAAGGAGGAGAGATAACAAGTGACTTGAAGAGGTTAAGATTAGAAAGTTCAATATACATGGATATCTGCTCTGCAGTGTAGTGGAACTTTTTTTTTTACAATTGGAATATAGAAGAAATGAGGGTGATTCAACTCCGTGAATGTGACATGATAAATATTAGCTATAGGGCTAAACAGGCGTAGTTAAAGAAAGGAGTTCATTCAACCTGGTTCTTTGGATAAATTGACTTGGGTTGTTTGCTCTGATCTGAAGTTTACATCTTAAAAGATCAAACTAATTTTTCTCTATATATTAATTATATTTAAAATCATGTGTGTCTTTTTTTTTAATTTTTTATTTTTATTTATTTATTTATTTATTAAGGCCTGATCATAAAGAATGCAGGATCAAACAATATTTAAAAGAGGACACAGGTTCAATTCCTGCCAGAGTACATAACTTAGGTTTCCTGAATGCTCAGGCTGATATAGCCTTAATACACGGTTTAAAAAAATAAAGAGGTTTCTATTTCAAATATGAAGTGTCCATTACAATAACATTTGAAGTAATAAAAACGTATTAAAAATGAATCTATGAATTCTTCAGCAATAACTATATATATATTTTATATATATTAAAAACAGAAATAGGGTTTTTTCAATGAGAGAAATTGGTATAGAATAAAAAAGTGTGAGAGGCCATGAACATTTTGTTTAAAGTGTATATTTATTGTTGTTATACATGTTATGATACATTAAGTGCCTATAATGGTATTTGTGACGCAACACATGTTTCGAGTCTAAAGTTGACTCAACAGGCGAATAAAGTTATGACTTTACATATCGAGATCCGTTTGTGTTTCTGATGGCCAAAGTATCATGTATAAAAAAGTAACTAAATCGAAGGCCACCCGGTTGAAATGTTTGTGGGATTGGCAGTTTTTACATCAGCACGTTAAGTTTCTTCTGGCCAAGGTATCCTGTATAAATGGATAAATAGATACATAAATCAAGTTCTGACCACCAAGTTGAAGTGATTGTGGGATATATATATACACACACACACACACAAAATCTACCTCCACTGACAAGGTTTAAAATGAATTTTAAAAAAATGAAAAATCTTTCTTGAAGCTTTTATTTTATTTAGCTTTAATTTCAAGCACACAGATAAAATTTTATATTTCCAATAAGTAAGATACTTTGCTATATTTCAAAACTAATTTAAATTGACTGGAAAGAGCTTTTGTTTTGTAATAACTAAAAATTACTGATTTTAGCATCATTTTTAGTCATTAGTCATCACAATTCTCTTTATTAAAAAAAATCTTTTAAAAATTAAATTACTTTTCTGAACCTTTGAGAAATATTAGCTGATATAAAATTTAATCTGATTTGAAACAAATATTCTTTATTTTAAAATATTGCAGAAATGCAATTTTAACATGGTGGTAGTTGTTTATTTCAAGTATTGACAGGTTGACTATCTAGCAGAAGTTCATTTAATTTTTTTCTATAGTGGGCATAACTGTAATATTACTTGAATATAATTTGAACACATCTTTTTTTTATATATAATTTTTAACTAAATCTTAAAGATTTATGAAAATATTTTCTATAATCCATGTTTTGAATTTCTAGGTACTTTGGCTTTGAATTTACTACAGTTATTAGTTTTTTTTCTAATATCAGGTATGGTCATCTGTATTTACAAAAAATGACATGTTCATTTATACACAAAAGAATTCAAAATACTTTTTAGAAATATTTGGTTGGATGGGGTCGATGAATCTTAGTAAGTGTTTTTATTTATGATTACTAAATACAGTTTTTATTTAATATCATCTAATTGACACAAATTAATACAGAAATTTTAAATAAAACTTTATAGTTTATTCTAATGTAAATTGAAAAAATGTAAAAATTCATTATTCATTAGAAAACATTTTTTTCAAGTAGTATCTATAATAGATAAAAGCAATTAAAAGCTTTTCTAATTAAATAACATCTTAGTTTTCTTGCATTTTTATTTTACAATTCAGAGCAAGTTCTCGATAACAGCGATCCTGTTTTCTAAAACAAATTGATTTAAATTCTCCAAGGACTTCTGCATATAAACATTAGTGCTACAAAATTTAAATTTCACAAATTTTCATAAAATTAAATAAGTGGAGATAACAGATGTAAAAATAAAAAAAATACTAAGCAATATTTTCTAAAGAAAATCTTTTAAAATAATTAATTTGTGAATAAGTTTCTAACAATTATTTGTTTTTTACAAAAACTTCAAAATCAATGTTTTTCACTGCAAAAATGATGCTAAAATTTCCTATACTAATCTATGGTTCCCTCACTGATAGAAGAAAACCAAATTTTAAATGTTAATAAAAAAAAAAAAAAAATCGTGATTTAATAATCCAAAACTTGTTTGGCTGGCCATTCCTCAAAGATTTTGACAGAATCTTTTTAATAGGTTTTAAGTATTCTTTCATCATGGTATGATCCTTTTTTAGTGGATCAGTGTAGGTGCCTAAATACAAATACACAGATTTTATGCAATACACTTATTTCACAATAAAAGTGGTATTAAAGTTGGCTAATTTTTTCCACGTGTATTTATACTTATATAATAAATATGGCTGTAAATATATTCAGTTATTTACTTGGTGTGAAGTTTTATTATACTGTTTAAAGGTTGATAATCATATTTAAATATACATCATAGAATAATTACTGATATTTATTTTTAGTTTCAAATATATAAAGATTGCTTTCTGTCATAACCAGGAAGGTCTAAGCTAAATATATTCATATATGTGATAAAATATAGTTTTAAGGCATGATATAGTTATGGATTAAAGTGCTCAATATCAAGGTTAGAACAATATGTAGATATAAAAGTGGACATTGAAGTCAGCACCCTGAGGTGAGTGTTTCATGCGTAAGAACAATTGTCAACAATCATGTTTAAGCATGAAATATTGTTGCCTCTGAGTGTTGACTTCAAAGTCTACTTTTTGTGTGTGTGTGTGTGTGTGTGTGTGTGTATGTGTGTGTGTGTAAGACAGTATTTTATTAAAGTCTGCAAAGAAGACTATTGCCTACTTTACCCAAAAAGATTTTGAATCCAAGAAATTAATAAAATCTATACTATAAGACCTCTGACCATCTATCACAATTTCATATTGAGGCAAAACAAGAGGGGGATTACTTGTAACTGCTAAAGACAATTAGAAAAACTCTTATTTTGACAGATTTCGTTGATCAAAGAGTACCATCAAACGTTTTCTAATGATGCTGTTTGATCAGTGAAGTAAGAGTTTTCTAAATTCTTATATATTTACCATTCCATTAGATTCTCATCCAAATTTAAAATGAAAGGAATGATGCCCAATGAAATATTTTTAAGCTATCTAACCGTACTGACGAGCTATGATACAGTGAAACAGATCTGTCTGCAGATGACTATATATATATATATATATATATATATATATAAAGAAGTAGTGGATTTTCTCATTTGTTAATCCAATATATTTTATTACATTATAATGAGGGTGTCACTAATCAAACAAGCCTGTAGTCAAGATGTCAGATCTAATGATGATTTCTCCTGCACAGGGTGGAGGGAATATCTAATTCTTTAATAAGAATTTTTTAATATTCTGGCTGGTAGATGAAATACCCCATTTAAAATAAATAGATAGTATACTCAAATATGGGTATCCATTAAAGTCAAATACCGTTGCCTTGGGAGTTTGTTCCATAGGATTGTGGTTCAGCTTTTTCAGTGGAACTTCTTGCTGATTGAATACACAGGGAGTGTGTACATAGTTTTGCTACTATGTACATGGCATGTTGGTTCCTAGCTATTGAAAGTCAGACCTGGTGGAACCAGGTAATGCAGTTCTTCCGAGCACTTTCCATAGTAGTAGCGATAGACAATTGATAGACTCTCTACATTCTGCTTGTGTGTGTGTGTGTGTGTGTGTGTGTGTGTGTGAGAGTTTTTTTGGTTTTTTTTTAATCGTATCACCCCGAGCAAGGCGGTAACGCCACTGATGTGCAGGGGGCTATGTAATAGTGAAAAGATTGGAAAAGAGAAAGCCGGAAACCACATCCTAAACAGGGAACAAGGGATGAGCCTCTTAACCTGTTCAATAGACGTGGGTGGAGTGTGAACCAGGCGATAGATGTATCTACTCCAATCTTTACCTAAATCTTTCCAAAATAAAATATATCTGAAATTTTATTTGAGGAATACTAGCTGATTTGAATCCTAATTAATTTGATTTGAAACAATTGAGGAAAATAATCCCCAACAAGACCTTGGAAATGCTTTTGAACTCTACGACTGGAAAGTAAGGTCTTGGCAGCTTCTGTCCAGATGTGGCAAATGGTATTGGATTTGACCTGCAGCTTTAGCAATGGATTGCATATAAGAATTCCACTTGTAAGGCCCAATATCCTCTCAAGCCACAGGGGCTTCCTTGAGGAGACGTCTGTTCATCCTGACTGGTGGTATTTTGAAGTCGGATTGGTGGTAATAGAATTTAAGCAGTTTGATTTTGGACGCATTAGATGTAACCAACCAGTCTTTCCCCATTGGGAAGTCAGAGTGGAAGAGAGATCAGCTGCTAATTTCTGATCACCATGAAATTTAGAAGTTTGCCCATCTATTGTGTCATTAGCATAGATGTTTACAAATGATCAGAGTATATTTTTAGGCAAATCATTTATGCAAATCAGAAAGAAGATTGGTTTGAAAAGTGACACAGGTTGATCATCAACATCTTGGAGGATTGGCTGTTAACAATTGCCTTCAGGGATCTACTTGTTAGGAAGGAATTTATAACAGGACATTTTCCAGTGATTCTGTAGCTGGAGAGCTTGTGTAAAAAACATCTGTGCCATACTTTGTCAAAGGCCTTCAGGATATTTAATGGTTCTTGCAGTATGTGTTGTTAAGGACCTTGCTAATTCTGTGTATAATAGTGGTTTGTACATCAGCAATGGATTGGGCTGATCAAAATCCATGCTGCTTGTTACATAAGATTGTTCCTATCCAAGTGCTTAATGACCTTGTTGATAATGGTCTCAAAAAGTTTGATGATATTGAGACTAATGGGTCTGCACTGGAGGGTGGGGATCAGTTTCCCAAATTCTTGAAAACTGGACATACACATGCCCACTTCCACATGCTTGAGAAATATTTCTTTCAAGCAGTGGTTAAATAATTTTGGACTGATATTCTTAAGGACAACCACTGGAATTTTATCTGAACCAGTGGCTTTTTTGAGAGTAAGTTATTTTTATAAGTTCAGAGACTTCTTTTACCAAAATGAGTATGTTACTGAGATTGTGCTCAGTGAGAAATGGGAAGTTGAAAAGGGGGGATAACCTTTGTTATCTAATGTTGAGTTTGATACAAATATCAAGGCAAAGCTCTTTGCCTTGTCTGTTGAGGAGGATATGACCTTTAGGTTCATTTATAATAGCAGGCATGGCTTCTTTGCCTCTTCATAATTTGGTTGGTGATCTTCCAGATTCGTAACATCCAATCTGTTTCATTTCAAACTTGTTCGTCCTGGACAGCATGTATGTACCTACACTTTGAGTTTTCCAGAACTCTCTTACAATAATTGCAAGCAGTTCTGAAAGGATTAAGAATCAGATTAAACCATTTTTTGTGATAGATGTTGAAGCAGGAGTTCCAGTGATCCATGGCTGCAGTACATTCAGGAGTGAATCAGTGTTGATGGTTTGGTTTTTGTTGTAATAGTTTTGGAGTATAAAACACTCCATTCCAGAAAGTATCCATCCAGAGATTAGGGCAGTAGTTTTCAAGATGGCATGTTTAAAGTTTGGGAGAGGAGTAATATAAGGCTGAAAGCTATCCCAGTCTGCTTTTCCATGATGAAAAAAAAAAAAAATTCCATGAAAGAGTAAATCAGGCTCTAGAGTCAAACTGATTAGGGAATGATCAGATGAGGGGTGGGGGCAATTTTAAAACTTATGCTGTGTATTTGTCAGGGCAGGATGCTAGAAAAAGGTTAAAGAAGTTCACCTGATATCCCTTCACATCTGGGACTCTGGTGAGGTCTTTGATGATCTGGGTCAGATCATAAGTGATGGAGAAGTCTCTGCAAGTCCCTGCCTTCTTCATCGGTCTTATTAGAGTGGAGTAACCACTCTTTGTAGTGACCATTGAAGTTACCACATTTGTGAAAACTTTAATGAAGATACTATTCATCCTTTTTAATATTTGATCAAAGATTAATGCCCCTTCATACTTTTGATAATGCAGAGCAAAGACAAATGTGGTACTATGGGTAAATGTCACACAGAAAGGTATATGGAGGGTTAAGGATGTCATTTTTTTGTGTGCCCCTGCCACAAAGAAACCTATCTTTGATGTAGGCACCAAACTCATAATTGTGGTGATCTAGTTGGTCTTTTTTTGTTATAATGGGTGAATAGCTAGGAATTGAGAGATTGCTTGCTTTTTCCCATCCTCATTGCTGAGGCTCAAAGATTATGGACAATTTCACCAATGCTCTTCACTGTTTTTCTGCTTGACTATGCACTGCCAGTATTCCTTCTGTTCAATCATTAGTCTAGCACTGACTTGGTCTTCTAATAAAAAAAATAAAAATAAATGTGGAATTTCTGGGCCGTGATGACCTGGCTAAAGTATTGCAGTTTATGCCTCTTTGTGAACAACTATTTCCCTGTCTCTCTACTTATCAAAATATTTAATTAACTGAGGTAAGAACTACAACTATTATCATTAAAATGAATAGATTTTTTGCAATAAAGTTTTATTTTGACTTGATAATCTGAACAAACCCTACATTTTCATTCCTCTTATGTGCCATGTCTCAACAGAGATTGATGATTATGGCTCCCTACAATTTCTTGTCATTTGTAGCTCTTCATAATTTTTTTCTTATCTCTCCTAAACCTTGTTCCACAACCTATTTAGCATGCTAGGTAAGTTATGCATTGTTTCCCCCTATCTCCCTTGTATTCAAATGTCCTGTGAGTATCAAATTTTACAAGCACTTTTTCCTCATTATGTGCCCTAGAAATTTCAATAATTTCTTTTTGGTGTTAAGTGTCCTTTTTGCTTCTAGCATTGTGTATATATATATATATATATATATATATATCTCAAACCATAGACTATCAAATGTGAATATATTTTTGTAAGTACACTATATAACACAAACATGTACGTTTGTAAATGAAGCTTTGAGAAATTAAAAGTTAGCTTAGGTTAGGTAAGTCAAGGAAGAAAAGAGCAAGAAAGAATAATTTACTTGCATTTTTATAAATTAAAGCAAATATACATTTATGACTGAACACTGTCAAGTCAAACACTTGCAGTAAACTAAAAGGTTTTTATTTAGTTGACACCAAAATAATTTCTTTGAGATTAGATGTTTTTAAATCACCAGTTGAACTGGAACTTCTTAAAGTGTCCAACATGTCTACAATTGCATTATTTACATTGTTCAGACTGTTGTCCTCAATTTTACTGTCATGTTTAAGACATTTCGGCTGTTGTATGTTCTGGCCTTCAGGTGCTAGCAATTTCAAACTAAACCCTTTATTTCAAAGCACTGAGTTATCTCATTCCATGTGTGATGCCACTTTTAGTAGCCATGTAGTAGTCTTCTTTTAACTTAGAGTTAAGTTATTTATTTATCACTGCTGTAGCCTGATATTGAACTCACAACTCTTTGGGTCAATTCACCGAAATTTACCAACAACTATATTCACTGGGCTGAAACAAACATGGCAATAAAGATGAGAACAACTGTTCAAACAATTAAAATGTAAATACTACCTCATCACAGAAGTATAGACAAGAATGTCTACTACAATTTTCTTTTAAGAAATTGCTAAATATATTGGATATGCTAGATTTATATAATGAAGAAAAGATGAATAAAAAAGAAACAGGTGGTCACAAATAAAGTCAAGCATTTTCCAATTGATATTTCTCTGCATTTATTGATTGCCAATGATCATTTCAGAATAAATCATTAGATCAGAAAAAAAACTGATACAAGTTTGCAAATCATTTTTTTCAGGGAAACCAAATTTCTTTTGGGTTCACTATGATAATGAATTATTCACAAAGAAAAGCTTTGACAAATGAGAGGAAAATGAGATGAAAAGTTAATTTCATGTTTTTTTTTCAAGGCTAGTTGCTTTTTGAAGCTTCAAGTTAAATATATTTGAGAAAAAGTCAAATTTCAGCTTTTAATTCAAAGAGAAAAAAAAAAACAAATGATTCAGAAATTCAATAAAGAATATTCAGAGAACCCGGATATAAGAGAACTTTTATAAGGTCCCGACAACTCTCTTATATCAGGGTTACACTGATTAGAGAAAGATACCTTTTTTGTATACGTCGGTATTAAATTCCTAGAAAGATCTCAAAATTTAGTATCAGTTTCAGAGAAAATTTGTAGGTGCTTTTATGTTGCACATACGAACTCTGACCATAAAGGATTTTTATTTTTTACCCCTCACCGTTACTAAATAATTGAGGGTTACAGTACACTGATTACCTTAGAGAGAGAAATAAATAAAAAAAATCATCCATGAAAAACGAAGTTGCAGTTTGCAAAAACTTAAAAAGTTATGTTTGCTAAAAATGTAATGACAATGTGCCGAAGCTGATGGGGCAGGGTTGTTAACCACAAAAATGAAAAAAAAAAAGGTTTGGTTTCGGTGTCATTTCGAAATAAGTGTCCTCTTGTCAACTGAAAATTAAAATGAAAAATAAAATTGGAAGTGGTGAATTTATGGCAAAAACATGGAAAGCAGCATTTTTTTTTTCAGTGACCAAAAAACTTTCATCATCTGATGATTTTTTTTTGTACTGACAGTGCAGGCAGACGTTCCGTATAAAATCCAACGTTTCCCCTTACTTAGTAATTTTTCGACAAATTGTTATTAATACCCCCCCCCCCAAAAAAATGAAATAAAAACTTGTTAGGAGGTCATATCTAATTTCCAGTTTTTTTTTTTATTTTACTGGCGAAATTAGAATTTTTCATACGAAGGAAAAGAAAAAAAAAGGATCAACTTCAATATTAAAAGAAAAATAAAATATAAAGTGACATTTTTTTTGATGGAGAGGGATTTTTTACTATTATGTGTTGGATTTTGTTAAAGCCTTTATAAAACTAGTGAAGAAGAATTTGTTTCTCGTAAAAAAGAAATCCCGACGACAACGAGTGAGTGAGAGAGAGAGAGAGTGAGTGAGTGAGTGAGTGAGTCTGCGAATCGTCGTTGTGAGTTTGGAACATGTGACGTTTGGCAAGTAGAGAAATAAATAGTCATCAAGACTACAAAAAAACAAAAAAACAAAACAATAATGTCAGGAATGTCATTACTAGTTTCTATGGCAGAGACCAATAAATAAATAAATAACAAAAAGCACATTTCTAGTCAAAAGAAATATTTAATTCTTTTTTAAATGTATTATTATCCTTATTCAAACAAAATCAATTGCTCAAAAAACAAAATACATATTTCATAAAAAAAGCTAAAAAATTGCAAAAATCAATCTGTATAAAAAATTTATGTTATTGACATTATCAAAAAGTTACTAATTTTGTTTTTAACCCACGAAAAATCCTGGCTAGCAATAACAAAATTATTTTTTTTTAAATCAACTGAAAAAAATAATTGTGACAAGTGAATTTCAAGGACTAATTGAAATTCTGAATGAAAAAAAGCGGACTTTAAAGAGTTTTTTAAAATTATTTAAAAAAAAAAAAAAAACCTTTGGAAATTGTATTTGCCTAAAAATAAAACATTTTTCTGATTTTACTTAATTGGATTTTTGTTTCTTTTGAAGATGGTTACTTTTTTAACAGGTTTTTAAATCTTATTTTTCTACATTTGATAATAAAAATAGAAATAAATGAGCCATTTTCTATTCTAAAGAAAATTTGAATCACAAAAATTTGAATACTCGATGATGAGAAACTGATAATAATGAGTAAAATTTAAACTCATTATTATCAGTTCCTCATTTTGTTTCTTTTTCATCCAAAAAGAACGCCTCAAGCAAAAAATATTTTCAATAGCCTAACAATTGTGAATTTATAATTGCATTTTTCAATTTTTATAAAAAATATTTTTATTTTATTTTGCTTGAGGAGCGAGTTAGAATGAAATACGAAAAGACTTGGTACAATAAAAAAAAAATTAATGACAATGTCTTAAATTTAAGATGCAGAGGCTCATCCCTTGTTCCCTGTTTAGGATATAGTTCCCGGCTTTCTCTTTTCCAGTCTTTTCATTCTTACGTAGCCCCCTGCGCTTCAGTGGCATTACCGCCTTGCTTGGGGTGATATGATTAAAAAAAAAGAAAAAAGGACATTGTCATTAATTTTTAAATCTTTTAAAGATGTAGTAATGAACATCTCCAAGTCAGGACCTAGAAATTCTCAAGCTAAACTTGGAATTTTCCAATTGGTGTAAAAGCTCAGAAACATTTTGTTTTACATCAGAAATAAATTGTACCTAATTAAATTCTCTTAAATTGTAAACAAATAGTTACACAAAAACAAAAAGTGTAAAATCTTTTCAGCTTATACAGAAAACTTTGTGCATAAATTAAAGGTTTATTCAATGGAGATTGATGATAAACTATGAGGCATCCATAATTTTTAAACAGTATGGTTTTTGAATATTTAGGATAAAAATGAGAAATTTAGACTAATTTTGAAATAAATACAAGATAAAATGTTTTGCATCATTACTTTTGGTTAGGCAGTTTTATGGTAGAATTAGGTAGGTAGGTAAAAAAAAAAAAGAAAAAAAAAAGCAAGGATAAAAAAGTATACAAGGTCAGAGTTAGGCAGTGTTATGATTAGGCAAGGTTAGAGATAGGGTTAGTTGAGATGCGAGTACTGTAGCTTAAAGTTTAGTGGACATGTTAGCCAAGCTAGTAGCAGGGAAAACTAGACAATTTACTCTTTTCTTTTCTTTCATCATTGTGTCCAATCCTGAAATCCATTATGACTTTTTTTGAGTTTCAATTTTGTATTGTGTTTGTAGCAAATTAACAGATCTAAAGTTAGAGACATGTCACTGAAGGCTTTTGAAGGCACTTTTTGCAATATTGTAACACTAAACATTCGAAAATAAATGCCTGTAAAATTACCGGATTTTGTTTATGAAATTACGAAATGGGTGGCCGAAATGTCGGCTGCTTCAATCAAACATGTGACGACAATGGAGACATTCTTCAATGGCGGCAAAAACACGCAAAGACAAAAAAAAGTTTCGACGACAACGATCTTGCATTTTGATATATAAATTATGACTTGATTTTAAATTAAGAGATATAAATGTTAGATGAACATTTTACTTAAATCTGATAGAAATATCTATCGACGTTTTTGATTTTTATACATTTATTTTGTTATTCCTGTAAGAAGAAACACGAAATGAGAATTTAATCCAGACAATTTCAAAACTTCATTAATAACAAAATTAAGACTATTTACATAAAAATGATACGTAAGCGAACTTTAGGTTTTTAAAAAAATTGAAGATTCATTTTTTAAAATTTTTTTGAAGCAATTTGATTCAAATTGCTTAAAAAAAATTAAAAAAAAATGAATCTTCAATTTTTAGAGAAATGTTTTTAAATCTTTCAATTTTTACTTTGGAATATTTTCTTCAAAAACAATCAAATTTGATTGTTTTTGAAGAAAATATTCCAAAGTAAAAACTGAAGAATTTAAAAACATTTCTCTAAAAATTGAAGATTCATTTTTTCCTGTTTGCTTTGGGAAGAAAAATTGGAAAAAATAAATATAACAAAATAGAAAATCAGTTCAGAATTTTAAAGAATTCAGAGAGAAAACATTTTTTTTTTCAAGAACTTAATCCACATAAGAATTTTTGGGAATATAAAGAAAAAAAACATGAGTTAAAAAATTTAATTAAAATCTCTTATTAGGTAATTTAATTTAAAAAGCAAAAAATTACATTTTTAAAACAAGTTAAAAAAAAGGAGTACGAAATAAAAAGTCGTGTCTAAAAAAAATACTGCCAATTCTAAACGTGACCAAATTACAAGAATAAATTAAAAATTGGAAAAAAAAGAATGTTTTTTTTTTGTTGTACTTTTTTTGTTATATGAAGAAAAAAAAACATTGAAAAACAACGATGATGAACTTTTATTGTTCGTCTTCACAAATCATACGGTAAATAAAATGTCATGAGTTGACAAATTAATAAAAAAATGTACTTTATCATTTTTTACATTTTTATTTTTATTATTTTTATTAGGGTTCATTTTGATTTAGTTAAAAATATTGAAGATAAAACTTAAATTTACTTTAATTTCTTGGGGAAAAAAAACATTTAAGCAAAATAATCCTTTATAAATTTTTATTCTCAAATTTTTTTTCAAGAAAAATTAAGTTAAAAAAGTTTGAAAAGTAAATTTTTTTACACGTGGAAATTACGAGAAAGTAAGTTTTTTGCGAAAAATAATTTACAGAAAGTCTTCAAAACAATCTTAAAATCTGAACTTCAGTCAGAATTCAAATTGAATTAGTCTTTTTTTTTTTTCGTAAATTATTTAAAAATAAAAAATATTCGTACTTGTAAAAAGTAATTTTTCGTTTATTTGAAAGATAACACTAACAGAAAAATCATAGATACTTGTAAAATCGGAACTTAAAAAGAAAAAAAAATTCCTTTTTTATTACTTAAACTTAATCATTTTAAATCTTTATATTCCAAAACCAAAAGTCAAAGTTAATCATCGAGAAAAGATAAAAACTACAATTGGACGTCAACAAATTGTTTATGTTTATCAATCGTGTCGTGTGTTTAGATAATAAAAAGTACAAAAAACGTGTTTAAAATCGAGTAAATTTTCAATAAAGAAAAAAACATCAATAAAAAGTCAGTTTTTTAACCAAAAATGAGGTTTTTGTCTAATTTTCTCTAGAGAGGAAAAAAAAAAGCTAAAAAATAAAGTAGAAGTGATTTTTGGGGGCCTTTTTTATGGATAAAAGAACGTCATCAATAATATTTATTGCAAAATAATAGAAAGACGATATGAAAAAAAGTCAAAAAGAAAGTTGGAAGGAAGAGAGAAAAATATAGAAACGAAAAAAGGACGAAAAACAAGAAAAATAAAAAAGAATATTTTTTTCTACTTACAAAACTCGTTCCAGTCGTCTGACATTTTTTAATCCGTTAATAAGAGTTTATTTTTCTTATTTCTTTTCCTTCTTTGTGAAGTTTTTAAAAAAAAGAAAAAAAAGAAGGAACTTGTAGGGAATAAAATCCGATCGGCTGGAAGCGGAAAGATTGAAAAAGGACACGACAATGAAGAAGAAGCAGCAATTGTTGAAGAAGGGAATGGAACAGGAAAGAAAGATACACAACAACAAAAAACGTTTCTTCTTTTTTGTCCTCCTTTTTATTTCTTTTTGATGGAGTCGGACGAAGAGTGAAGAAGAAGAAGATCAAAAAGTAATCGGGGGGGGGAAACGAAAAGAGAAGAAGGAAAGTAAAAGAACAGATAAAAAAAAGCAAGAAAAGAAGTGTTAATGGAAGTCGAAGGTGAAAGAGAAGGAAGAATGAAGAAAAGTTCTGCTAATGCCGCTTCGGTTGCCCCCAGGGCGGCGGCGGCGGCTGGGGGGGGCGGCGGCGGTCGAGAGAAGAAGTCGAAAGCGAGCAACAAGAAGAGTTTTTTTTTTTTTTTTTTTTAGTGTCTGTTGTGGACGAATGGCTGGAAAATCCTTTACAGCTTTCGGTAGATTTTATAAGCAGCGAAGTAAGTCAGTTAAGTTAAGTAAGTAGTAGTAGTAGTAGTCGTAATAGTAGTCGTAGTAGTAGTAGTGTTAGTTACTCGAAGACAGGCAGCTAACCACCACCACCACCAACACATCATCAGCAATTATCATCATCGTCAGCATCATCATTTGTACGTTAAACGCACGCACGCGTGTGCATGCTAACATTACACACACACACACACACACACACACGTATATAATACACAAACAAACACGTATACGAAGAGAAGTGTGCACGTACCAATCGGTGAGAACGAAAACTTTTTTTAACTTTTATGTTCGCTTTTAAATCACATTCGCGACCCACATGCACACCCAACCCTACATTCATTAGACTTCGTATCCATTTAAAACAATAAAACAAAACAAAAGAAAGAAATAAAAAAAACAAAAAATTGCACACATATTTCTGTGTAGTGTGTAATTCATTTTAACGTCAATAAAAAATTCAGTACACATAACAACACACGGTCACCTGCATTTACAATTTGAATATGTAAATTATTTACATATTCAAAAATTCTTTCTCAGAGTCAGAGTCTATGACTATTATTGGCTTTGCTTCTTTTTTAAAAGCCCACAAAAAAACTAAGAGGGTGGATCATGTTTGTAGCTATAAGTTGAATTTTTAATCCTGAAACAATTGTATAATATTCGATTTCTGTAGTGTAGTCAATATATTTTTTAATCATTTCACCTCAAGCAAGGTAATAAAGCCATTAAGACGCAAGTGGGGTACTGAGTGTGAAGAGAAAAAGAGAAACATTCTTAAAGCGAGAGAACAGTAAAAAGAACAGAAATTAAGAAAACAAAAGATAACGATTGACAACTGACATTTATTATTCATTGCAGCAGATGTAGTGACAAAAAGGCGATGTTCAAAATAAATATTTTGTTGAGTAAAAAAATGCTCAAAGCTACAAACTAGTGTGATACAGGTGCGCCTTGTATGTGCGTTTAATTACTAAATGTATTTTTATGTATCTATACATTTACATATGCATACCTGTTTATAGATATAGGACAGAGTAAATGATGATTGATATAGATATGAAAAAAAACAAAACAAAACAAAAAAAAAACGAGATGTATAGATAGATAGATAGATAGATAGATAGATAGATTTACACAAACTCAGCGCTGTGCCTATACCTACATCACATCCATGCATATATTCAAAAACTAATGTTTATATTTGTTATACAAAGAATAGTCCATTGCCCACAAGTGTGAAATAGTTACGTGGATCTCATCATTGCCAATATTCCGCGTCCAGAATCGAATAATAACCAGGATTTTAAAAATGCTATTTTTTTTTAAGCAGGTAGTACCTTTCTACTTGAAAAATGGACGAAGCATAATCTTTCTATACTCAGTATCCGTATCCGACCTCATGATGTACTGTCAAATCTTAAATGATGTAGAGAATTATACCATTGTATGTGAAAGAACTTCGGTTAACGACTGCTGGGTATCATTGTAAAAAGCAATGTAAAGAAAAAGGCGTAAAATATCTCGCTATTCTTCCTGGACTTTACAAACTTCTTCTAGGAATTTGCACATTTGTTGTAGGATTTTACACACTTATTCTAGAACTACACATTACTTCCAGGACTTTACACGCCCCGTACATACACAGCGTGTAAAATCCCATTGAACATATTGAAAGACTTACACTGGAGAAGATTTTCTTATTGATTTGATAGTTATCAATTTTTTTTTTATGCTATGATATGCTGTGTTCCATGACACATGATTCGCTGGGGACTTAGAAGTTCCCCCAACAGGAAACCAGACGCACATCTTGCCTCTATGACATTGTGTGAGTAAAAAGAGCTGTAGGATAAGAAAAGAATAAAAATCAACTCTCTTCTTCACTTTTATAAAAATTCACAACGACGTGTGAAATCCTGGTTTTTCCCGAATAGAAAAAAGGATTAGTCATCTGCTTAAAGAAAAAGTCGAAACCAGATTTCGCAAGTAGGTGTTAAATTGATTTTTGACCAATGGGAGCGACTTGCAAGACCAAAAGGACTTCGTGAGCCAGTGCGAAAAAAAATCTAGATTACAATAAAAGGACTTCACCAGCGTCAGTCAGAGAGAGTCAGATAGGAGCCGCGAGACGAAACAACTAAAATGTAACTTCAATTTCAAATCGATCTGGAGATAAGGTCAGGTCGCACCTTGTTCTCTTTCTTCTTATCTCTCTCAACAATTATTACTAGGAATATTTTCTACATTTCTTGATACCCATAACATTATCATTGAACACGAACTCTACCCTTAACTTCTTAATAATGTTTCTAATTGAACATTAACTTCTACAACTTGTTATTCTTTCCTTTTAATAAATTTTTACTTTAAAATGCAAAACGTATATTTTATTCTTACACTATTCCACACAATTTCACATATTCCAACGTGCCGACAACCACTCTCCTGATGAAAACCTGATAACTCTGATGATAATTCTGCATAAATCCTGTAAGCTGTAGGGAGCTCGGTTATGTCTGACACAAGGCCGAATCAAAGAAACATTAACCATCTCCCTTACGGCTATATATCTTGCGCTCTTTTCTCTATATATTTCTTTATACAGCTCCACCCAGAGTTAGTTAACCGAAGTTCCTTGACAGACAAGTGGAGTAATCAATCAATCAATCAATAACACACACACACACACACACACACACACACACACACACACACACACACACATCAGCTTACAAATTAAATGTTTTGCGCACAGTAAACCTCTCTTACAACAATCATGGGATTTTTAAATCATATAATGTTCAGATTTCCTTTTGGAGCATATACAGAAGAGTTCTAGCCCGTCATGATCATCAATTTCGTGTCCGTCAAAAGAGTTACACTGTCAAAGAAGAAAAAGAGTTTCTCGCAAGAATGTTAGGAATGGGCCTACTGTATGGCCTCCAAGTCGACTACATTTCAGCTGATTCGATGAAACAAATCAATCAAGCGTCTAGAGAAAGAGCAATCATCTTGAGCTTAAGAGTGATCAAATAAATGTCATCCTATCAACTTCGAGATACTAGAAGTACCTCAAAATAGACGAACATTGCAGTTTCATTCAACTTCAATGGTTGTCCAACGAATTACTCTATGTCTCCGCAATTGACCAGCTGTGAAATGGTGCATAAGTTTAACTGCACTCACTTAACCATCCTAAATCATTTAGCTGCACCAGTAACGTCGACATTTAGGTGGTGCATTCACTGACGTACGACAACCAAATAGACATTGGGGAGTGCATACGTCTTCAGGTGAAGCATTTTTAGTGCAACAACATCAACATCACCAAAAGGGATGAAAGATGATGCTTTAAATCATCAAAGTAATTCAAAATTGAGCTTTTATGTGATTAAAAAGAATAAAAATGATGCCTCTCAACCATCAGGAGGTAAGAAAATGGATAAAGTAATGTCTTTAGGTCATGGAAAGACACAAAAGATGTTGCTTTTACGTCATGAAAAACAATGAACAGTGATGCCTCTGTTATTAATGGGGCATCTCGACGTCTTCAAAAGAATTCCGGTGTAGTCATTACATAATGACCGTCCCAGCAAAGTGTTGTTTCGATATTAAATTGACGCACACAAGGGACTGGATGAAAAATGATGCCCGCACTATCATAGTTGCATAAGAAATGGATATGCCCTTTTGTCGGTAGTGTTTATATAGAAAAAACGTGCGTCCTGGTATATTTTCCCGCGGATTCGAATGTGAGTCCGAATAATAAATAGCACAGAACAGTATATAAAACACAGGACAATATGTATTAACGAAAGTATACAAGGACAATAAAAGAAGAAAACATTTAAATTAGGAAATATGTGCTTGTATGTGTATGTGTGTGTGGGAAGTCCGAGGGAAAAGTAGGTGAAGTGAACGTGCCCTAGTGAGGGACACTTTTTTCCCACGTGCGACTACATCTCATAGTCGGAGTTGCAAAAAGAAAAAAGAGAATGACAGAGCTGTCATTACTTCATTGCCTATTTATAAACTTAAGGAGCGTCCCCTAGAGACTTTTTTCTTTTGTAAAGCCAAATTGGGTAACCCGCAGTAGTGATATGTCAAGTATTGTTTACTGGGAACAACTCGATCAAAATAAGATTATCCTTGCTAAAATATACTGCACGCAGTTGAATACGACTGATAAATTAACCATAGAAATTCTTACAAATGTGCAAAATCTACTTGTTGCACCAGAAAACCTGATGTACAGAAACTGAAAAAATGTCAAAGGTTTAAGAGATGAAGCCTTTCTACTCTCGTGACTTATCAACTACCTGCAATCATCTTTTAAGCTCTCTGCAGAACTTAGTTTAAGACAAAGTTTTCTTAAGTGACAGAATCTCAAAATTAATTAATATTGTGACATCGATCTTCATATAATTTTGAGGCAAAGTAAAAATAAAGAATAAAATCGAATGCTTATTTTTAAGCAAGGCAATTCCTCCCCACATGAAATATTGGCACAACATAATCTTCCCATTTCCATTTGGTAATGGTGGTAAACTAAGCATAAAATAGGATTTTGATGACAACATACAATCCATCGAAACGGTCTTATCTTCCTACAAATATTCATATATATGTGTATCTATAAAATTTGATAAATTAACAAACGCCAATTGATTCACAGTATAGCAGACATTAGTATCGTGCCACATGGATTGACAGGTACCAGTATGCAAATGGAAGCTTCAAAATAGTAACCTGGACTCAAGAAATCTGTTTTCGAATTGTTACTGGTCATTGTTGTAAAAAAGGTGTGTTAGGGAATTGCCTGATGTCATATTTGGAAGGAAGAAGAGAATCTTTTTTGAAAAAGAGTAAAGGACGTTGGTTTGGAAGCAGTGAATATTCGGTTCGGAGAAAATGCAGTTTCTACAATGTCGTTCTTGGGCAAGTTTATTTGTAAATTACGTTTTTATGGCTCAAAATGTGTGCACGAAATTCTCAAGAAAACAGCGATTGCAATCTTTAGTTATATTGTAAGTGACCATATACATTTTCATTTAACTCTTCTGCTCGAACACATGCGTTGACCCACAACACGCACACATATATATATGAAATAATTTTTATCCAACATTATTGCTATTCCTGTTTTTCTCTATTTTCTTAAACAGTGAAATTAACAAGAATTAGCCTACTAAAGGCAAATTGTGCCTCCAATAGGAATCGAACGTGTATATATATATATACACGTATGTGTGTATGTTCGTGCGTCGATATATATATATATATCGACGCACGAACATACACACATACGTAGGCATACACAAACAATTACTCATACGCAAAGAATTAACATTAGATTGTCTCTCATATAACAGTTTCATTCAATTAGTGTTCCTTTTATTCTTTATCGGAACGATCAGCTAAATATATTATCAGATACATTCAGCTTGTTTTAATACGTAGCAAGCACAACCCCTAATGTCTAAAAATAAAGAAAAACGATATATATATATATATAATCTGTGTGTGTGTGGGTGTAGACAGAGGCGTGTGAATATCAACACATCTATACGCACGCACACCAACACACATTGTATATTCATAAGTGTTGTGTTGATTAAAAAAGACAAATAACATGCAATTTCGCAGGCTTACTTATGTCTGAAATTTAAAACCAAGGCAAACTCTTTTTTCCCAGGGCATCTTATTTTCTAGCGCAACTGGTAAGCAGCAGCAGCAGCAGCAGTCATCATGATCGAGAAGCCTTACTATTCAGAGAAGATGAACCAAGTCTTTAGCTGTGTAACATTTAGAGAATTCTATTTTGCACTTGTTGAACAAGTCGTTGGTTTGTGTCTAACACGAACACTTGGTTCTTGGGTGGTTTGCTGTCTTTTACAACTTTTCAGGTTGGAATTTTGCAAGATAATGACAACTAGCCTGGCCTGATTTCTAAGGGGAATAGGATTGATTGATTGATTTGATTTGATTTGTTTGTTTTTTTATTTATTGATTAAGAACCATTTCTGGGTTAAAGCTGAAACATTTTTCGTTTGTAAGAATAATTCTATTTTTGCGAATGAATATTGCATTAACAAATTTTGGTGATTTTTCCACATAAAAGTGTGGTGACTATGAAATAAAAATAACTTTCTTTTCTTCACTGTTTGCAAATTCGCAAGCCAGTGTAAAAAAAAATTTTGACCAATAGAAAAAAATATTGTCTCGGTGCTGAGAAAAGATCAAGGAAAATTTCGCGAATAAGTGTGAAATATTTATTAACCAATGAAAAGAGAGCGATTTACAGAAAATAACAGATTGAACTTTTAATTACTCGTGCCATGTTTCTTCCCACCCAAAAGTGAGTTTGCGTTTTGAGCTGATCACATGACCGAGCCGGCCTACTTATTAACATGTCCTGTTGGTCAGTGACAGTTGGAGTCAGAGAGAGAGAGAGAGAGAGAGAGAGAGAGAGAGAGAGAGAGAGAGAGAGAGAGAGAGAGAGTAGGATTACACCCTGATACATTATCAGCGTCTAATGACAAATCGAAATTTCAAGGACTCTATTCAATGGTTAACCAGAAGCTAAGTACCTTAAAATATATCTTTTATTTTGAACGCAACCGTATAAGTTTTGTTAAAAAAATACGAACTCTCTCAATCTATTTTAAGCAATTTGGAAAGCTTTGTATACATTGAGTTTAACTGTATAACTTTTGTGTGTGAAAAAAACAAAAAACAAAAAAAAATGAACTCTCTCAACTTGTTTTAAGTATTTTGGAAATTTACTTCGTGTCTGATGATTTAATACGAACATTTTCTTTTCTTGAATATTCATCGAAGCTACGAAGTTTTAATGTGTGATCATTTATCTTTAAACAAGCTACTGACAATTACAAATGTGTATATTTTAAATAAATTCCTCGTCTTGTGTTGTTAAAATATATACGCGTAGGTTTTCTCGCTATTATACCCTACCTCCCCTTCCTTCAAGTCCTACTATTTACCGCATAACTGGAAGCAGGATTTATAGTAAAGACTCTCATTGATAGAGTAATCGCCCATCTAGAAGCAATAAAATGTTGTTTTTATTTAATTCTTTAACAAATCTATCAGCAAATGACAATCGTAAACGGATCTCCAAAAATAAGAAATCAATCACCGTATAGGGTTCCTTAAAAATGCAAGCTTATATACAGTCAATGCCATCCACGGCGTTTCCTCGTCCCCAGAGGTTTTGCTGAAACTGACAATTAAACAGAAGAGTAAATTTGTCTTCTTAGGATCAATTTATAATAGTGAAATTGAGCTGAGCTATTTTGTGATGATAGAGAAATAAATGAATATGAATACATAAGAAGAAGAAAGCAAAAATTTCACCATTTCTAAAGAGAGACTGATTACAAAAATCTCCAAGATTCAACCAACTAATCAAAAAGCTTTCACAACCAGGATGTAAGGAAAGAAATCAACAAATAACAAGAAGAAGACCAAAATGTTATCATTTCTAAAAATAGTTGGAGCAACCAGTCAGAAATCTTTTACAACAAGGATACAGTTTGCGAGCCAGTGAGAAGCAGAGCGGCTATTTCAGTGCAAATCTAGTAATGTGTCTAGAAAGAGATGGAAAATCAGCCAAAACCAGAGTCGATAAATTAATTTTGTCCATTCTAATTTTTATTTATTTATTTATCTATCATCACAGAATCATTCTCTATTACAGAAAGACATCTGGCTTTTTCTAGCTATCTTCACCTACTGTGTTAACAAACTGACTCTACCAGCCACAGTTTCGTAACATTGTTATATATTTTGTGCTAGGTTAACCTTATTGATTTCATTATATCTATCAACTGTCCTTCAGAGCGACTGAAACAGTAGCGAAATTTTCTAAAAGTGCAAATTAACATTATTTACATTGTTCGGACTGTTGTCTTTATCTTTATTGTCATGTTTACGACGTTTCTACGTTTAGGCCTTCTTCAGGTGCTAGGAATTTTGAACCTTTATTTCAATCACAGGGGTAGATTGTTCTCGTTCCATGTGTGATGTTACTTCCGGATGCCACGTAGTTATCTCCCTTTAAACTAAACTGTCTAAGTTATTTGTCCACCACTGCTGTAGCCAGGTATTGAACTTACAACTCTTTGGGTCAAGTCACTGGAAATAACCAACGCCTATATCTGGGCCGTGTGCCCTTGAGTAATTAAGATGATTCAAATTCAGCTAAAACTCATTAATGACTTTCAAGACATGCACATTTATCCAGCATAGAGATTGACGTAACACAATATTTCAGTAGTCTGTGTTATTGTCTATTTCTCCATTCGGTGATACTCCTGTAATATCTGCTTCTATGTAAAGGCCTGAATATATGTTACTGTAGGTAGAGGTTAAATAGCAAAACAGAGTCGTGATTCTTTTTTTTGGTAGCAGCCAGTCTAGAAGGAAAACGCTGAATTCAGACTGGTATGTGCGTTGTGGTGCAGTGGATATCGGCTCGGAACGAGAAATCGGAGAGCCAAGTTCGAATTCCAGTTGAATTCGTTGCATTCACTTACACGCATATACCTTCTACCTACTCAGTCATGTCGAAAGAGACATGATCACCAAAGCGTGTATCACGTATGGCAATTAACTGACTGACTGATCGTGAAGCGTAAGAAAAACGTTCCTTACACCGAAACCTGGTTTGCTCATTCACTGCCTTCCGCTACCATTCGGATCAACCCCCCCACACCTTACCCCTGTATTTAGTAGTTTTTGACCTGTGCGACCTTTTCACCTAAATTCAAACCATCATTCACTTGTTCTCATGTGATCATATAACCCATCGTCAGAGACGTTGGAAAAGTGGTTGGTTTCTTGTGTCGCTTCTGAAAGTACCTGACATCTGGCATGATCGATGTTTATAAGAGTCAGATCAGATTAAAAAGAAATTGTGTATTGCTGCTATACCTGGGCTGCAGCTGACGAGACCCACTTTCCAGCCTTAGCAAAATTCAAAAGCACATAAGTGGCCTTGTGTATGGTCAATTATTTTCCACTCTAGAATCCTCCTTTACCACAGATACAACTTTTACAAGCATATCTTTACACTATTTAACTCTTTCGATTACAAATTTTCTGACGAGCAACATTCGTTCGTCTCATCAATTCAGATATTTACGGCCAAGCCACGTACTAAGGGTCGAATCATCCTCATTTTCTTCATATTCCATTGGTAAGGGAAAAGTTCCATTCAGGCAGTTTCCTTTCAAAAACCGTTACTATGTGGAACAGATTCTCGAGAGGGTAATTACCCGATCATTACCGTCTTCACTTCTTCAAATTTTAGGTCAACTGTTATCCATATACAACAGGTACCTTCAATCGTTTTCGATAGCTAACTCTTAAATTGAATTTTTAAAAATAAAAAAGTTTTGTTGAAACTTTTATTTTAGTTTTAATTGAAAGCTAAATGATTAAATTTACTATTTCCAGTAAGCAAAATACTCTGGTGTGTTTAAAACAGAAGTTATATTGATTGTAATATAAAGTTTTGAGAATTTTTTTTAATTTTTCAATTTTGGGGCCATTTTTGAGCAATCGACACATTTGTGAACAAAACTAAATTTTCGGTTTTAAAATAACTTACAAAAATAAAATATACAACTGTGAGACATGACTTTTAGAAAATTAGCAAATTTAATGTTAAATGAATTTGATTTACACAAGTATTACATATTTATAGCCTGAAATTTAGAATAAAACTATTTCTTATACATAGACTTGAACTATTTGACCTTTCTCCCGTATTTGAAATGTGATGACGGCTTGATAGATGCGAGATAAGATAAGTGTATTGCAATCACAAGTGATATAAGTGAACAATTTTTTTCCTGTAAGGGGAAGAAACCGTGAAGCACATGGCATCTTAATGTACACGTAGAAATTACCATACAAAAAAAAAAAAAAATTCAAATAAACAATAAATAAATAAATAAAAATTATTTTAGAAATACGAAGGCAGGACGATTTGTATTAAACTTTTCTATTTTCGATTAATAAATATAATCTTCACTTATAAGATAATAAACAACAACAAATCTTTGAAGTATTTTTTAAACATTTTTGAAACTTTATAAATCATTATAAAAAATGAAAACATATCAACCTCGGCGGGTCGTTTATTGCCAACTAAATTTTTTTTATTTTCTTTTCTTTCAACAATTTATTGTCTTTATATAAGTTTTGTGTCTAGTAATACTTTTTTCTTTTCGTGTATCAAGATTCATTGGGATTTGTTTTTAAGGGCAGGGACCCCAAGTCCTACCCTGTTCAGTCAGTCAGTCAGTTAAGTGCCATACGTGATACACGCTTGGGCGATCATGTCTCGACAGAGACATGACTGACTGGGCAGAAGATTATCCCGCAGTAGGTTGCCATTGCTTTCTGCGGTAGACTGGCTGCCAACCAAGGCTATAGAACCCAATCTGTCCTGTTAATTAACCCATAACTGGAAGGAATAGATGGATTAATACCTTTTCCAAGAGTATTTGCGCGTAAGTGAATGCAATGAATTCAGCTGGAATTCGAACTCGGCTCCCCGATTTCTCGTTCCGAGCCGATATCCACTTCACCACAACGCACATCCTACCCTGTTATTTAACCCATAACTGGAGGGAAGGGACGGATTAATACCTTTCCTAAGGGCACCAGTGCTTAAGGGAATACAGGGTATTCAACTGGAATTCGAACTCGGCTCCACGATTTCTCTTTCCGAGCCGATATCCACTGCACCACAACGCACATCCGTCGCTAAGCGCTTACAGCACCTGGTATTCCTAAGCGGTCACCCATCTAAGTACTGACCAGGCTCAACGTTGATTAACTTCGGTGAAGAAGAGCGAGAACCGGTATATTCAATGTGATATGGCCGTAAGCCTCAATAATAAAAGAAAATAAACTCCTGTACAACATGACTTGCGTATATCACTCGTCAAGTCATCCATTCGGTTTGAAAAGAATTTTTTTTTTCAGAATAAAAAATCGTAAGAAAGAGAAAGAAACAACAAAACGAAATAAATAAATACTTTTTACTTCTCAGAGGAATTATATTTCTTTCTATGTAGAGACGGTGCTGAAGTGTTGATGGGTGTTGGTGTTTGTCTAATGGGGTCTTTATCAATTCTTCCCCCTACTGGGAACCAAACTTTTTTTTTCTTTAATTGTTGCTCGTAAGAGTTCATTCATTTAAGACACTATCGTCTAAGAAATTTTTTTTCGATTAATAATAAAATTTTAAAAAAAAAATTTTCATTTTTTAAAAAATTATAGTAGTTTTTATAGTTTCAAAAATATTTTAAAAATATTTCAAAGATTTGTAGACATTATTCTATTAAGTTATTAAGTGAAGACTATATTTACTAGTCGAAAATTGAAAATTGAAAATCATCAAGCCATCGTATTTTTAAAATAAAAATTATTATTTTTTTGTATATTTGAAATTTTTTGTATGGTAATTTCTGTGTGTACATTAAAAGGGCATATGTTTCACGGTTTCTTCCCCTACAGGAAAAGAAATTGGACAATTTTGTCAATTCCGGTCGCCATACACTTATCTCGATCTGTCTAGCTGTCATCACATGTCAAATACGTTGAAAGGTCAGAAAGATTAGCAATGTGTTTTAGAAATAGTTTTATCTTAAATTTTAGGCTATAAATAAGCAATACTTGTGTAAATCAGATTAATTTAACATCAAGTTTGCTAATTTTTCAAAAATAACGCGTCACAGATATATATTTTATTTTTGCAAGATTTTAAAACCCGATGATTAATTTTTGTTTACAAATGTGTCGATCGCTCAAAAACAGCGGAAAAATTGAAAAAATAAAATAAAAAAATCTTAAAATTTTAGATTACAATCAATATAATTTCTGTTTGAAATACACCAGTATTTTGCTTTCCTGGAAATAATAAATTTAATCACTTAGCTTTCAATTAAAACTAAAATAAAAGTTTCAAGAAAACATTTTTATTTTTAAAAATTCAATTTAAAGTTATGTATCGAAAATGAGTGGAGGTACTTATTTGGAACACGTGATATACTTACCTCGCACAAGAGTTAACGGTGATCAGCTAGGCCGTTCTCCCAGAGTGAGACACCAAGGTTGGGTTGATATTTGCGATCGCCCCAAATGTGGTTGACTTGTGTGCACTATTTCTAAGTCTTGGGTCACATTCGCGCTCACCTCGATAAACAATTCTGATTCTGATTTTTGGATATGCGTTGTGGTGCAGTGGATATCGGTTTGGAACGAGAAATCGAGGAGCTGAGTTCGAATTTCAGTTGAATTCGTTGCATTCACTTACACGCGAATACCTTTGAGAAAGGTACTAATTAGTCTCTTCTTCCTCCAGTTATGGGTTAAATAGCAGGAAAGATGATTTGGCAACCAGTCTACCGTAGTAAGTAATGGCAACCTACTGCGAGAAAATCTTCTGCTCAGTCAGTCATGTCTCTTTCGTTACATGATCGCCCAAGCGTGTATCACCGTATGGCACTTAATCGACTGACTGATATAATTTTAGAAGAATATGACTGATCCCGAGGAAAACAGTCCTTTTGGTCTTACCTTTTATTTGGTTGGAGTTGTAGATATTTTGTGTCTTGAATGTGTGATGTGGGGTCATATCGTGTTAGAAAAGTGTGTCGCACTTTTGTTATATTCGAACACTGACTGCTAGTGGCAAGTGGGTAGGCGTTCCTTGTAGAATTATTAACATTTTTGATAGTTGATTTTCTAAGCATGCCAAGACATGGAATGGAATACAGGAAACTACACAATGCAGACAGGCTAAAGAGGAATGGCTCAACAACAAATGTGCAGAAGTAGAGAGATTGAGCAGGACTAATAAAGCAGACATGCATAAAGAAATAAGAGAACTGACGGGACAAAAAAACCTGCTCTTCAACAGGATGCACAAAATCCAAGGATGGAACGATCATATTGGAGAAAGAGGAAATACTCCAGCGATGAGAAGAATATATAAAAGATCTTTTCCACGACAAGAGAGAGCAACCAATAATACACAAAGATGAGGACGGACTGGAAATATTAAAGTCCGAAGTGGAAGCTGCAATAGCCAAACTGAATAGAAACAAAGTAGCTGCATTGCGAGAGAGCTGCTGATAACCCTGGAAAGATTTGGCATAGAGAAAATTACGGAAATAATAAATGAAATTTATAATAGCGGTGTAATATCAGACGACCCAAGCAAGTCGATTTTCATAGCACTGCCTAAGAAGCCAGGTACAAACGAGCACTAACTCCACCGAACAATCAGTTTAATGAGCCACTTTACAAAACTAATTGTTCGAATCCCGATGAACAGAGCGAGAATCAGAATCAGGCGAGAGATAGGACTAGAACAGTGCGAGTTTGTCAAAGACACTGAAAGAAGGAACGCCATATTTATGATTAGGATGCTCTCCAAAAGGGCAATACAAATGAAGAAAGACTTGTACCTATGTTTTATCGATTATGCAAAGGCGTTTGACAAAATAGGCCACAATGAATTGATGGAGCCTCGACAAATTTGGGAAAGAAATAGGAGTAATTAAGAATCTCTAATGGCAGCAAACTGCCTGCATGCGGACAGGTAACGAATTCAGCAGATATACAAAGATAGAAAGGGGCCTAAGTCAGGGATGTTTCTTTTTACCGAATCTATTCAACTTGTCCAGAGAGACTATTCTGAGGACACTAGATGTTATGCCAGGATTTGTCATCGGAGGCGACAATTTGAATAACATAAGGTACGCAGAATGATACAGTGCTAATTGCAGACACGGAAAGGAAACTACAAGACCTCCTACAGAAGGTAGCTGAAGAGAGTGACAAGAAAGGCCTACAAATAAACTAAAAAAAACCGAATGCATAGTCATCAGTAAAAAGAGCAACCAAAAATGCCAAATACAGGTGGGGGATACTAAAATCAAGCCGGTACAAAAATTTAAATAACTGGGAAGTGTTCTGACAGAAGATTGAAAGTGCGACAGAGATCCAAAGGCGAATTGGAATGGCAAAAGACGCATTCCAGAAGCTGAGTAGAGTATTAAGAGACAGGAAAATGTCACTAGAAACAAAGAACAGAGTACTGGATTGCTATGTGATGTCAGTTCTTCAATATGGTAGTTAATGCTGGACAATATCATCGAAGATGAAGGAAAAACTTGAAGCAACTGAAATGTGGTTCTACAGAAGGATGCTGCAGATGTCATGGATCGAGCATGCGAGCAATGATGAAGTTTTGGAAATGATGAAAACGAAAAAGAAATTAATACTGAAACGGCTAAAGTTCCTGTGATATGCCATGAGGAAGGAGGGCTTGGAGAACCTGATACTAACAGGCCAGATAGAGGGAAGGAAAGACAGAGGAAAACAGCATGTAACGTACTTGGCTGGCCTAAGCGAGTGGATGGCAGAACGGGGGTTGCGTGGTGTAACAGGAGAAAGCGTGCTAAGAGCCACCAGGGATAAGGAAGACGTGGAAGGCAATGATCACCTACGTCCTGAAAGGACAAGGCTCATAGAAGAAGATTTTCTAAGCACTTCTTAGATGTGGCACAAGACCGAAAGTATGGGATACCCAGTGAAGATCGACCTCACTACTCAGTTGTAATAGGCTCTAGAGGGATAAACTTGTTGACCATTACACCACGTCGAGGTGCCCAAATATTTTTGATAGAACCTTACACTATTCATTTGGTATTCCGTTACTTCATCCCTCAAAAAAGCGAGTCTACCACTATCATAAATAGATGCATCTAATGCCAATTTCCTACGAACTCTTGAACTTTCTCGTTGATTCACATTTCTTAATTGACTGTCGATGAAAGGCTTCTAACCTAATTCCTTACACATCGACACTTTATTAGCATTGATTTACTGTTAGTTCTGAAACTGACTGTGTACTTGACGATTCAGTGATTGTTCGAAGCAAAACATTTACCAATCCTAGCATACAGGCTGTTTTTACTCACAAGGCATGGAATTCTCAGTTCTCTCACTAAGGCTCTTTTTGGGGATGACATCTAAGAAGAGTCACTTGTCCCACGTCAAACCTTAATTGCAAGTTCCGCGAGTCAGTTACCAAGTTTTTACTGAGCTTGATGGTATTAAGTGTGAAGAAGGCCACCAACTTGTCAGGCATCCGATATTTGTATTTGGATGGCAATATATATATATATATATATATATATATATATATATATATATATACATAAAAGAGAGAAAATAAAAAGAATAGATCGATATAACGCAAATAACAAATTTATTTACCTACATACAATATTTGCTTTGTAGAATTTAAACAGTTCGATAAAGACAGTACTTTTCTCTTTGTTTCTAGCGAAATTATCCTATTTATTAATACTTTACTCAACTTCTGGAATGCTTCCTTTGCCATGCCAATTCACCTTGGTATTGCAAAAAAAAAAAAAAATAAATAAATAAATAAATAAATGGAGGTACCTACTCTATAAGGTCAAACATAAAATAAAAACTAATCTTCCTAGGGAAGAGAGCGACCCTGCTTGCCTTGAAAATGAGCAACCAAAACTTTTGGCTTTGACTTTTTCTTGAAAAGAAATTGCTTTTATATTTAAATGATATTTTTGAAATTATTAATATTAAGCTTATCTTTGTATGGTACATGGTAAAAAAGATGAGAAGCATGTAAGAAGCTGTAGTTTATTTGATAATGTTTCTTTCTTTTGTGTACAAGGACGAAAATATATTTTGCATGCATTTAAGATTAAAATAGAATTAAATTTCTGAAATCTTAAACTTTCAAAGTAGGTCGATACTTTTTCGTCGATTTGAACACACGAAAGAGAAGTAATGTATAAATGAAGGTAGATTATAAAGTTTTTTTTTTACTGTTATCAGCTCTTAATTAAGTTGGTTCTCTTTAATGTGTAGGTAGCGTTAGGTTTTTCCTTGCCATCGTGATAAGAAAAGTACTTGAAACCTCGAACAAAATGGCGTGACTTCTGACTTTTGGGTCAATCTGTATCTGGCTATGTCATTAAGTGGGCTTTTTAAATTATGAGCCTGCATAAAGGTGAATCGAATAGATGTGTTTCTTTTATTTCTTTTTAACACTTTTTCATTCTGATTTTTTTAAATTTACTTTTTTTAGTATAGGCTCCGAAACAGGGACTGATAAAAAATTATCCGTGTGTGTGGCTTTGAAAAAACAGTGCAATATGTTGTAGTGAAGCCTTTATTAATAACAAAGAAATAATATTTTATTATCTATGTGCCGAAAAATGGTTTTTGGGGAGGATGTTATTCGTTGGTTAACGAGTTGTTTTCACAAGACAATAATAGAGGGTTCGATTTCTAACATTGATGCAACTTAATATTAGTAAATATTTAGCTGGAAGGTATCAAAATATATTTAAAAAATGTGTCTGCTGATCACCAGTAAAGATGAGACAACAGAACAGAAATGACAACTCATTGTTTGTTCAAAGCGGAGATATTACAAGCCTTTTACGAAAGACACCTGTTCTTACTCACAATATTTGGATTTCGTTAATTATTAATCCAGTCAATGTTTATTTAGCAGTTTTGGCAGCAAAAGAAATAATCTGAATCATTTAGAAAAGAAAGATTTTTTTTATTCTTTGCAACAGGCCACAGACAGAGACTGTATCATATGATTTACAAAAGAATCATATTTCGTTGTTTTTTTTTTAAACTGTCCGAAGGAAGCGGACATTTTGACAAAAAATATAGGATTTGTAAATTTGATTTGATGACAAGACAAAACCAGTGACGGGCTAACAAGACTGGACAGAAGCTTTTTAACTTAGCATCGTCTGTTTTCAATTTGGACAATTCGTTAGTAGTTTCTATTTTTAGAGTTATATTGTCAATTTTAAATGGTCTTTAACAAAAAGTAATGAACTCCACCTTCATGACTCGTGTAGTGAGATCATGCTACAATATCTACCAGGGATGCGGGCGGTTGGTTGCAGAGGAAATACATAGCACCACAATTGAATGTCGCCTATAACACCCCATAATTTTCAAAATAAACTCTCACTTCTCTTTTCTTTCGCCATTGAGTAGGATCACAGAAGTAACAGGGAAAAAATTCCTCAACTGATAAGCAAGTCGGATTATTCTTTGTAAAAAATGAAGACATTTGGATTCGGACTTTGTGGTTAATGAAACGGATGCCCTTTTTTTTTTTATAAAAGACATTTAATTAATTAATTTAATTTAATTAATTTTTTTTATAATCATATCGCCCTAAGCAAGGCATTTTACTGCCACTGTTTTGCAGGGGGTTACACAGGTGGACAGTTATGAGAAAGAGTGACAGGTTATAGGGTGTGTAAGGAAGTGGGGAAGAGAAGGATGAGAATACTGATGAGAGTGGAGTGGACGGAGAATGGAGCATGATAGAGAGGATGCGGGTTAGTGAGATAGGAGATGACTGTTGTCTTTACATTTAAATTTTTCAAGATTGTAGCTGTCGAGGAAGCAAGTAAATGGAAGGGAATTCCACAGACGGAAAGTGCGAGAAAAGAAGCTGATGGAGTAGAATTTGCGTTTACATTTTATTGGTTTCACAGTAAAAGGGTGGGACCTAGTTGCTAATCTTGTGGCTCGAGTAAATTCATATATAGGAGGCACCAGTGAGCTAAGTTCATCGGAGCAGAAGCCGTGAAAGTATTTGTAGAAGAGACACAGGGAAGTCACATTTAATTTTATTTTATGAAATAAGTATTTCATCAAATTTCAACCCGTTGTGTATTTACTTTTCATACTTTTTTGTTTTATTGAACAGACTTTTTTTGTATAGCAACCGCTTTGGTAGATATACATACCACTTCACTTAGTGGCTTTTATTTAAAGTGCTATTTTGGCGAATGACAGAATTTAAATAACTCAGAAGTCCAGGAGGTAGCCTTCACTTACGCTATAAATCTTCGAGAATAAAGGAAAAATACAAATTATTGTATAAGTCATACAATTATGCATCTGGAATATTTTTAATAACTGCAAAGCACAACGAAAGGACAGACAAGTCTGTAATTTATTTGTCTATCAAAATGAGTGAAAAGGCGCACTGCAACCAGGTGAAATTCCCGAGTACATCAGTTAATGTAATATTCAAGTAAATGGTAGAAATTAGAACCTAATCTGTAATCAGATGAGAAACCTGTTTTAATGCTCTACGATAGGAAAGTGAATTAAAGGTAATCCCCACATTCAATCTTTTTGATCAAATACAGTCAGGATAAAAACGCAACTTTTCTCAATTACATAATAATTTCTTGTCTGTTGATAAGCCGTAGAAAACGAATCAATGAGTCAATGAAATACTGATTAGCTACATATGCATGACTTTTAGATTTATTTACATTCTCTGGAATATAAATGTATAGAACTTTTTCTAATCATATCGCCCCAAGCAGGGTAGTTTACTGCCACAGGGGCGCAAGGGGTTACATAGGATGAAAAATATGAGAAAGAGTGACCGGTTATAGAGGTTATCAGGAAGTGGGTAAGAGAAGAATGGTTGTGACCAGAAAGTGAGGGATCAATTTATATATTGTTTGTAATATAAAATTGATCCCCCACTTTATATTCACATAATAATTTCTTGTTGATAAGCCGTAAAAAGCGAATCAATCAGTCAATGAAATACTGATTAACTACAAATGCATGTCTTTTACATTCTCTGGAATATAAATGTATAGAATTAATATAATATATAAATGTATAGGATAAAAACGCAACTTTTATCAATTATTACCAGTAGGCACCCGAAAAAATGGCTTTTACGACGATTAGTATTAACTGACAAATAAGAGGAGAGTAGAAACAGTTTGAGTAGCCAGGGATTTCTATTTTCCTTGGATGCGACAGTAGATTATAAATTGTATATTTTAATTATAATTAAATAAAAAAAGATTAAAGTAACTCAGAAAAACGTATTTGTTAATATCTGATTAGGAAAACAAAATCATTTTTTTAAAATATATGATGTTTATTCGCCTTGTCATTAGAAGGATTTTTGAAATCACGGAAAATGAAATAAAATCGAAAAATAGAATAATAATAATAATAATAATAATAATAATAATAATAATACCAGTGATAGTGGGTGCACTTGGAATGATAAAAAATGGAACAAAAGACACATTGAAAGAATCCCTGGAAGCCCCAGCTTAAGAGATATACAAAATATTGTCTTGTTAAGTACAGCCCATACACTAAGGAGAACTTTGTCTATGTAAGGCTAGGGATGTTAGGGAAATATGAAAAAGCATGAAATGGAGCCATAAAAACACTCTTTGACCTACCTTAGGTATTTCTACAGACTTGGTAGGTAGTGAGACTATAGCAGAAATCGATTTATAATGAAAAATGACATAATAATAATAATGAATATTAAAAAAATACATTTTCCCATGATGATAAGAATAAAGGAAAAAAAAAAAAAAAACAACAACAACAAAAAAAAAAAACAAAAAAAAACAACAACACCAAAAAAACCCCAAAAAAACTAAAAAACACGGTTTAATCAAAAACGGTTAGGCAGTGCTGGTTAAGTCTATAAAAAGACTAAGATTTTCCTTCTAGATCCGCTGTTTTTGTTGCTCCAAGATGCAGAACCACGTGGTAATTACGTTCAAACATTAGTTTCATTAGTTTCATTGGTCCGCTAAATTCTGAGCCAAGAGAAAGAAGACTAACACGATATAACAATGTTTAAAACCTTCCAACGATCAGGCAAGTACACAATTTTCTTTGCTTGTGTCAAATCTCCAAGGAATTAAATGTAAAGTCAATAGTCATCTTCTACCTCACTGACTTGCATCCTGACTCTCATGCTCCTTTCTCCGTACATTTCACTCTCATCAGTATTCTTAACCTTCTCTTACCCACTTCCTGACACCCCATATAACCTGTTACTCTTTCTCGTAACTTTCATTCTATGTAACCCCCTGCAAAACAGTGGCAGTAAAATGCCTTGCTTGGGGCGATATGATTATATTTAAAAAAACATTTTAATGTAAAGTCACTAGTAATCTCCTATCTCATCAACCTGCATCCTCTCTCTCATGCTTCTTTCTCAGTCCACTTCACTCTCATCAGTATCCTCATCCTTTTCTTACCCACTTCCTGACACCCCCTATAACCTGTCACTCTTTCTCATAACTTTCATTCTATGTAACCCCCTGCAAAACAGTGGCAGTAAAATACCTTTTTGGGGGCAATATGATTATAAAAAAAAAGTATGCGTAAAGCAGATATGAGCTTGAGCATTAATAAGACGGTGATAGTAACACAACTTAACTAAAAGACCAAAATGAAAACGGAAAGGTACAGTAACTAAATAAGTGTGAAAGACTTGACATTATTAAAGACCACAGTAGATAAAAAGCAGTAACAGACATGCCATGATTGAGGCCACTAGTATATAATTACCAGTAGCACATTTGCCATTATTCGCACACCCAGGATGTATAGCAATAGCAAATACGCCATTATCCTCGACCCCTATATATAAATAGCAGTAACAGTTTCAATATTATCAAGGGTCAAGAAAAGAAACAGCCATAACACATTTGCCATTAATCACGCCCCCAGGAAATTAATGGCAGTAAAACGCATGTCATTATAAATGTTCCACCAGCTGAGTAAATAAATAGCAGTAGCAGATTGCCATTATTCACTCCCCCACCAAATAAATAGCAGTTATCACATTTGCCATTATTTACGTCACCAGTAAATAAATAGCAGTGACATATTAGCCATTACCCACGTCCCCATTAAAATAAAGAGCAAAAACATATTTGCTATGACTTACATCACACATAAAAAATAGCAGTAACATATCTGCCATTACTCATGTCCCCAGTAAATAAGTAGTAATAACATCTTTGCCGTTATTTTGTCGCCTGCAAATTAATAGCACGAACATATCTGCCATTACTGACGTCCCCAGTAAATAAGTAGTAATAACATCTTTGCCGTTATTTTGTCGCCTGCAAATTAATAGCACGAACATATCTGCCATTACTGACGTCCCCAGTAAATAAGTAACAGTAATATATTTGACATAACTCATGTCCCAGTAAATATATAGCACGAACATATTTGCAATTGCTCACGTCCCCAGTAAATAAATAACACGATAGTATTTGCCATTAATTACGTCCCAAGTAAGTGAATGTCAGGATCATATTTGCCATTACTCATGTACCAAGTAAATAAATAGCACGAACATATTTGCCATTGTATAAATAGAAGTAACTTATTTGAAATGACACAACTCCCCAGTAAATTAATTGCCCGAACATATTTGCCATTGCTCATGTCCCAAAATATTAAGAGTATTAACATCTTTGTCTTTGCTCATGTCCGCAGAAATTACTGTAACATACTTGCCATTGCTCATGTCCCCAATTTTTTTAAAATTATACCACCCCGAGCAAGGCGGCTACATAAGAGTAAAAAATTAGATAGAAGAGAGTGAAGAGGGGGGACGAATCAATCAGAAAGGAGCAAGAGGTGGAAGGGAATACAGGTGTGATGATAGTTGAAGAGGTGGAGAGAAAGGAAAGGATACACAGGGTGATGAAGAAAGAACTAGGGTCAAGTTGTTAAGAGGTGAGTGCTGACCTTGCATTTAAATTCCTGGAGGTTGTAGCCGTCAGCAAAGCAAGAATAAGGAAGCGAGTTCCACAGGCGGGAAATGCGAGAAAAAAGCTGCAGGAGTAGAACTGTCGTCTGCATTTGGTTGATCTAACTGTGAATGGGTGAGACCCAGTTGCCAGTCTGGTTGCCAAATATTAAGAGTATTAACATCTTTGTCTTTACTCAAACATCAATTACTGTAACATATTTGCCATTACTTACGTCCCCAGTAAATAAACAGCAGTACCACCTTTGCCATTACTCATGTCACCAGTAAATAAATAGCAGTAAAATATTTGTGATTAATAATATCCCCAGCAAATAAACAGCACGACCATATTTGCCACTTTCCATATATCCAGTAAATAAATAGTAATAACGTATTTGCCATTTCTCACGTTCCCAGTAAATTCTGTAACTTATTTGACATTATTCACGTCCCCAGTAAATAAATAGCAGTATCATATTTGCCATTACTGATGTCCCCAGTAAATAATTAGCAGTAGCATAATCGTTATTACTCACGTAGTCATTAAATAAATAGCAGTAAGATATTTGCCACGTTCGTTGTCTTTATACCCGGCCATAGGTAAGGAAATTTGTTGGGCAGTCACCCCTTTTCACACACTCTATGGACTCTTCCATGGATTACAAATAATCCTTCCTACACAGAACGGTAGTGGAGTAGTTGAACTCTGCTATGACACTGTCAGCACTCTGGCTTCGGGTGGAGGGCGCTCTCTGCTTCCGAGCAGAGAGCAAAAACCCAGTCGTGGTTCCGCCGAAGGGTAGAAGCACGACTGGGCAAAAATAGACAGACATTTTTTGGCCGGGCCAAATAGCCCGGAAATCCCAGTTAAACTGACCATGTGTCACATGTTGCCCTTACTGGGAGGGACAACTAAATAATGAGTAGTTGTACTCTACTACGGCACTGTCGGCTCTCTGCTTTCGGGTGGAGGGCGCTCTCTGCTTCCGAGCAGAGAGCAGTAACCCAGTCGTGGTTCCGCCGAAGGGTAGAGGCACGACTGGGTAAAAATAGACAGACATTTTTTGGCCGGGCCAAATAGCCCGGAAATCCCAGTTAAACTGACCATGTGTCACATGTTGCCCTTACTGGGAGGGACAACTAAATAATGAGTAGTTGTACTCTACTACGGCACTGTCGGCTCTCTGCTTTCGGGTGGAGGGCGCTCTCTGCTGCCGAGCAGAGAGCAGTAACCCAGTCGTGGTTCCGCCGAAGGGTAGAGGCACGACTGGGTAAAAATAGACAGACATTTTTTGGCCGGGTGATATGGCCCGGAAAGCCCAGATATAAACTGACCATGTGTCACATGTTGCCCTTACTGAGAGGGACAACTAAATAATGAGTAGTTGTACTCTACTACGGCACTGTCGGCTCTCTGCTTTCGGGTGGAGGGCGCTCTCTGCTGCCGAGCAGAGAGCAGTAACCCAGTCGTGGTTCCGCCGAAGGGTAGAGGCACGACTGGGTAAAAATAGACAGACATTTTTTGGCCGGGTGATATGGCCCGGAAAGCCCAGATATAAACTGACCATGTGTCAAATGTTGCCCTTACTGGGAGGGACAACTAAATAATGAGTAGTTGTACTCTACTACGGCACTGTCGGCTCTCTGCTTTCGGGTGGAGGGCGCTCTCTGCTTCCGAGCAGAGAGCAGTAACCCAGTCGTGGTTCCGCCGAAGGGTAGAGGCACGACTGGGTAAAAATAGACAGACATTTTTTGGCCGGGCCAAATAGCCCGGAAATCTCAGTTAAACTGACCATGTGTCACATGTTGCCCTTACTGGGAGGGACAACTAAATAATGAGTAGTTGTACTCTACTACGGCACTGTCGGCTCTCTGCTTTCGGGTGGAGGGCGCTCTCTGCTGCCGAGCAGAGAGCAGTAACCCAGTCGTGGTTCCGCCGAAGGGTAGAGGCACGACTGGGTAAAAATAGACAGACATTTTTTGGCCGGGTGATATGGCCCGGAAAGCCCAGATATAAACTGACCATGTGTCAAATGTTGCCCTTACTGAGAGGGACAACTAAATAATGAGTAGTTGTACTCTACTACGGCACTGTCGGCTCTCTGCTTTCGGGTGGAGGGCGCTCTCTGCTGCCGAGCAGAGAGCAGTAACCCAGTCGTGGTTCCGCCGAAGGGTAGAGGCACGACTGGGTAAAAATAGACAGACATTTTTTGGCCGGGTGATATGGCCCGGAAAGCCCAGATATAAACTGACCATGTGTCAAATGTTGCCCTTACTGGGAGGGACAGCTAAATAATGAGTAGTTGTACTCTGCTATGATACTGTCAGCTCTCTGCCTTCGGGTAGAGGGCGAGCAGAGAACAATAACCCAGTCGTGGTTCCGCCGAAGGGTAGAGGCACGACTGGGTAAAAATAGACAGACATTTTTTGGCCGGGCCATATAGCCCGGAAATCCCTATTCATAACTGACCATGTGTCACATGTTACCCTTACTGGGAGGGACAACTAAATATAGAGTAGTTGTACTCTGCTGCGAAACTGTAGGCTCTCTGCCTTCGGGTGGAGGGCGCTCTCTGCTTCCGAGCAGAGAGCAATAACCCAGTCGTGGTTCCGCCGAAGTGTAGTAGCACGACTGGGCAAAAATAGACAGACATTTTTTGGCCGGGCCATATAACCCGGAAATCCCAGTCGTAACTGACCATGTGTCACATGTTGCCCTTACTGGTAGGGACAACTAAATATAGTGTAGTTGTTGTTGTTAGAGTTGGTGTTTGTCAGAGCAGTTGAACCGCCGCTCGTTGGTCAGCAAGAAATATAGACTTATTACTCGGATTTAATTCTTTGTATATAGTTGACTTCCACTAACAAGTATTTCTGAATCTACTTGGATTTAATAGCAGGGGAAGCTGGGCGATCTAATTGGTCGAATGGAAATCTTAGGAGGACTGCTTGCTGACTTCGTCGGGCACTTTGCACCATTTCTCTGTTAGCAATTCTTTCGAAAAGTGTGACTGGTTCTACACAAGAATCAAATCTGTGGAATCTGCTATGTCTGGGGAAAATACTAGTTCTACAAATTGTTAGTGGAAATCACCAGAAGGTTCGTATATATATATATATATATATATATATATATATATATATATGTGTGTGTGTGTGTGTGTGTGTGTGTGTGTGTGTTTTATGAAATTCAGACGATTAATTTTCTTGTATTTCTTTTAATGCCTGATTTCTATGCCTGATTCCTGCCATGCCAGGCAGCTTTGTCCTCTTGGCAACTCTGATCATGCTGTGGTTTTTGTTAATATGTCTCTCCACTCTCCTTCTCCTCAAGAGCCTCCGACCAGCAAAATCTCTTACTGCTATCAAAGTGCCGGGAGGCACTTCGATATTTTCTGAGTAATGTCTCTTGGTAAAAAGTGTTTAGTCTTCCCTTTGAAGACTGCACTTCTGAAGTCTCCTCCTAGGTGAAAGATGGCATCGATGCTTTCATCCCAGCCAGAAGTTCCATCTGAATCCCCATTCGCCTCCATGGTTCTCCCTTGTTTTCTCGGCCACTATAGCTCACTAAAACCACTATTTCCCGCTTTATCGGAGCCACGTGTTTGACTACAATAGGCGTGGTTTTGCCCCTGCTCGTAATACGAGTGTACGAGGATCCTCAGTGACGCTAAGCTGTTGTTTGCTGACAGAGTGAAGCAGCGCATAGCAGCCCAAAAGTTCGGCTTCAAAGATTACTGGCGGCTCTGCAAAAGAGTGTTAAACAGCAGCAAACCTGCCATCCATTTAATCAATAAATATGAGGTTCTCATAGTTACAGCGACAGCGGACAAGGCTGAGTGCTTTGCTAGCAGATTATTCTCCAGCTCCTCACTTAATTTGTCTGGAGTATCCGCACCCTACTTCCTACCTAGAACTGAGGCTCAACTGAGCGACGTTTACATTACACTCTCGCTGGTCTTTAGCATAATTCCAAAGCTTGACTCCCATAAGGCGAGGAGAGATGACGGAATCCCTGTCATCGTCTTAAAGAAATGTGCAACTGAACTTTCCTCTGTCCTCTCCAAACTCAACTCTACAACTACTGTCACTCTTGCTTTCCTTGCCTACTGAGAATCCTCTTCTCTGTGTCTTGTTTTTAAGACTTCGGGAGAACACCCAGGCTCCTCCAATTATCGCCCTATTAACCTTATACCAATTTTTGGCAAAGTGTTCAAGGCCATCATAAACGCTTAAGTGGTTCAACATCTTACAACCCACTGCCTATTCTCCGACAGACAGTATGGATTTTGCCAGGTCTACGGCCGATATGCTAAAACGGTCATCATTGAGTACATATCCCAGGTTCTTGATAAAAACAACGAACAAAGCTCGAGCTGTTACCCTAGTTATCTCCAAAGCATTTGACAGTGTGGCACGCTGGCCTTCTTTCTGCACAAGCTACAGGGCTATGGTATACGTGGACGCTTGTTTGACTTAATCAAATCGTTCCTATTGAGTCGTGTAATGAAGATCATATTGAATAGGCTTGCTTCCAGATCCTATCATAAGAACGCAGGTGTCCTTCAAGGCTTCAATCTTTTTTCTGATTTTCATAAACGATCCCCCTGAAGTAATCAGATCCCAAGTAGACATCTACGATGACGGTATCACTGTTTACTCACGCCTCGTTAAAAAATTTGCCGATGCTGACAAAACAAACCTTGCTGCTGCTCTCGAAAAGAACCTCCAGTGAATGGTGAACTGGGGGGAAGAAATGGCTCGTAAATTTTAATGCTTCCAAAACGAAGCTGCTATCCTTTAACTACCATAGACAACCTTTCCTACTCGCCGTCAGCATGGATCCGCTAATAGCCCTGAAAACAATACACTGCGCCTCCTCGGCTTCACTCTCTCAGCTGACCTTAAGTGGAACGACTACATTGAATTAATAGCTAAATCTACTGCTTGGAAGGTCGGGTCCGTATGTTGGGCCAAAAAGTTTTTCTCTCCTGAATCCTTTATGCACATATACAAACCTACCATCCAGCCGTGAATTTTAAACTGCTATCATATCTGATCGGACGCCCCTGCTGTTCATCTTGGAGTTCCCGACAAAATTCAAAGGAGACTCTGCAATGTAGCCGATCCCAACCTGGCAGCTCGACCAGTCTCTCTCTCACCGATGATATGTGGTTTTATTCTGTCTCTTCTACAAATACTTTCACAGATTCTGCTCCGACAAGCGTAGCTCCTTGGTGCTCCCTCAGCACGAAATTACTTGAGCTACTATACCAGCAACAAAGTTTCACCCTTTTACTGTGAAAACAATCATATGTAACCACAACTTCTACTCATCAGCTTCTTTTCTCGCACTTCCCGCCCGTGGAACTCTTTTCTGTGTTCTTGATTCCCTGATAGCTAGTCTCCAAGAGTTTAAATGCAACGTTAACTGTCGTCTCTTATCTCCTTGGCCCCCATCCGTTTTCTCCTTTTACACTTTCCTCTCACGCAGCTCTCTTCACACAAATGTATCCGTCCTTCTCTTACCCATTCTCTGACATTTACTGTGACATGTTCTCCTCCCTGCAGCGTGATCAGGTTCACAAACCCCTGCAGAGTAATCAGGTTCTCCTCCCAGCGTCATCAGGTTCACACCCCAGCGTCATCAGGTTTACCCCCCAGCGTCATCAGGTTCATTCCCCCAGCGTCATCAGGTTCAAAAGTTTTCTCCCACAAATATATTTAAGAAAATACATCAAATAACCTCAATGAATCAATCAAATAATATATGAAGTGCACCAAGCCTAAATACAGCCGATGGTATTAAGCAGAAATGCAAAACCGCTATTAATATCCGATTAATAAGTTATTGTATGGAAAGATAGTTAAAACGGGGAGTGAATTGTCTCAAATGCAAAGAAGTTCTGAAATGAGTGTCTTATAAAAGACACAAAGATGGATATGCTTGGAGATATATCAAAATTACATGTGTCCTACACAAAAAATATAACAATATCAGAACGGAGTCTTTTTTGACGACTTTGACATTTCTTTAAAAGATATTATTAGAGTAGTGGTTAAGTATGCTACCACACAGTCAATATACAATATAAAAAATGCCATGGATACAATAAACCATATAATCTTTAATATGTCTAACAAGAAAATACCAAATACCGATTTTAACAGAGATTTTGGTGGTTCTGGTTTTGTTGTGCAAGTTGTTCGCATACCGACCTCTATTCGATCCCTTGACTACAATCGACCACATGGAACTCCTCACTTAGTTTGAGGCCCCCTGGTTTATATAGATGTTATATATAGATTTATATGCATAATGAATGTACTCGATGATCAAGGCAGCTGAATTTTCGCCAATGGTGTAAATGTTTGATTTGGAAACTGAGTAAAAAGCAAATTCAAATGCTGATTTTCAAGGCTGGCAGATTTTTTTCGGTGATAAAATCAACACAAAACAATCTCTTTTCATTGAACACTGAGCAAGACTGAACAAGACTAAGCCTATCTATCTATCTATCTATCTATCTATCTATCTATCTATCTATCTATCTATCTATCTATCTATCTATCTATCTATCGTGCTAAGCTAAAAACAAGAAAAAATAAGATACCAATTATAAACAATGAGAAATATTAGTTACTTTATAGCATTGTTGTGGGATCTCCCCCTTTTTGTATATGATAATATGTAATATGTATATGATAATGGACTCAACTGAGTATACGCATACTCCTGCCATAGAGAGAACAAGGTTGAGGGTTGAGAGTTGAGAGTATTCGTAGAGATCCGTGTCAGTTATCGGAGAGTACCGGAACTGATACGTAAGTTACCTAGAGACTACCGCATCAGAAGTCAGGCTAGCTCTGAGCTCCACTCAGCTAGAATAATATCCATGGATATACTATTTCCAGCGACTTCACTTCAAGACTTGTATATATTTAATTCTTACTAATAGTATTCCTGGATTTGCTAACCTGTGTTCAAGTCTGTATATTACGTTCAGTATAACCTACTTTTCTATCTCAATATCTGTTGTTGTTGTTCTTGTTGTTCATTATTTTGTGCGGTGTTCCTTCACCCGGAATCCACAACAAAAATATTCCACTGGTCGATAAGGAAATTGAATTTTGAGCTTTGCTGTCTTTTTTGTAGCTTTGATTGAAATCAAAATAAATTTGAAAACGCCTCGTTTACTACAATCAGGAGCTGCTTCTTTGCTACTCATTTCATTCCAAAAATACTTAAAACTTTTACTTGAAAATTGGGAGGATCTGACCACCACAAATGAGTTATTTACTGTTTAATGAGAGAGGAAAGATCCTGTCTTCATGTACTGAATTTTTCGGTAATAAATAATTTTGGAATAAATTATGAACAACGTCGAACAGCTTTATATCGTAAAGAAACTTAAAAAACGTTTGTTCTTTTTCTTTTCTTTTTCTAAGCCCGCAGCTGAACCATTTAGAAAAAGATCATTTAAATCAGATCAACCCAAAACCTGAAATTTCATTTTAATGAACTTACATAGCTACAAAGCAGAAACAAACGTTTTGCTGGTTGAGCTCTTGTTGGAATAAACTTGTTGGAATAAAACTTGTTCTAACAAGTTTTCGACTAAAGAAGTTTATGTAGATTTTTGAAGCAAAAAAAGTTCGTGTTCTGAATAAAACGTGGAATGTTGCAATGGTACAAAAAAGATACAAAAGATCTTAAAAAGAGGTCAACATTATTTAGGAACAACGGGAAAAACTTTGCGTTTGAGATTATTTCAGAATTTTGAATAATAATAATAATTGAGAAAACTTGCTGTCATTTTGTAGAAGTGTAAAAAGCCAATCATTACTTTTACTACTGTTGCTACTACATTCAACATGTCATGATTATTTCAACTGTAGTAGATGCGAAATTATAACTACCTTCACCCAATCTCTTCAAATTCGGACGACTGAGGAAGAAGAGAGAAATAAATTCGCAAGCTTTGAAAAGACCTACGAAAACCTAGACTTCACAAAAATTGACTTGTGAGCTGAAAAGAAGGAAATATATTCGCGATCCAATCTGAAATGGTTTTTGGGTCAGTAAAAACCTTGTCTTCACATTAAATTAAACGTTAAGTCAAGAAGAAGAAAGAAAAGAAAGTGGTTAGTTTATGCGAAATTCCTTTTCCTTTTTTTTTTTTACAAAATGAGAAAAATGAAATAAGTCAAAAGAATGTCTGAAGTGATGTGAAAGGTTTCGTTTCGATTCCTCGCGACCAATATTGAAGTTCTTGAGGACGATAATGTATTCGCCAATTATATTATTGTCTTACCTTCTAACCAAACGCGAAACACTTCAAAGAATTTTCTTTCAATAATCTAAGAAAGCTAAGTATTTGAAACTATCTTTTTCCGTCTACTTTTGAATGCACTGATGTGAGCAACGAACTCTCTTATCTTTGTCTTAAACATTTTCAATATAATTTTGTCAGATCATTTAATCTGTTGTATGAACCTTTCTACTTCATTTTTCTGAAACGAGTTACTGACACAACTACAAATGTGTAAATTCGTAAATAAATTCCCTATCTTGTTTTGTGAAAATTTACCCGTGTTTCATAGTCATTATGACTCTCCATTAATTTTTCTTGGTTTAGATAAATCAACTGTTCATTTTAACTCCGAAGACCCATGCCACTATAAGACAAATTAGCATTATATTTTATGAGTGCGTGGTTTTCGGCATGACTTCTTAGTCTGGTTGAGAATCTTTCTGCAGCCGCTCTCATTTTTAAATTTATTAGTTATTTAGTAATTTAAAAAATTTCATTCCATTTATTTTAACTAAATATATCATGAAGTATATGAAAGCTGGTATTAGCGACAGACCCCACGGAAGGAAAGCTTAGCGGAATGCAATAGACTACAGTCACTACATGATTTCCCAGGATATCAGAAGTGACAACAAGGCACTTGTATCAACAGTGACACCTTCGGCTAGCGACGAAACCAGCAACAGCAAAGGTTAATTATCGACCCACAGTGTGATAAGTCATGGAATTTTTCCTCATAAATCTATCTCGATCAACTACATATGCATGTTGTCTATTTTGACTACCACCTTGTTTTATATCCCGAACGAACTCTTAATCTCCTACAACTGATTTCCGAAAAGAGCAAACGATGGAACATGGCAAACAACCGGGATTTAAAATTCTTTAATTTTCCCCATTTGTTTTTTTAACGCTTTCACTGTTTGTTTGTTAATGTTAAGGCTGTTGTTACAGCTCCTTCCAAAGTGGCCAAACAATTAATACACATTAACCAGCTTTAAATTAACTATTCAAAAGTCAAACCGCCTTTAATTCAATTAAAAGAAAGTCTGTCATTTTACTTCATGACACCTGTATGCACGAAATAAAAAAAAATCTGATATCAAGTTAATCATTTCTGTCTGAATTTCTGGGATGAGAAATTACCATTATTTACACGTGGACTCTTCTTTTCAGAGACGTAGTCATCAGCACGAGAACAATCTACCTTAGTAGATTAAATAAGTTCTCTGAGGATTTAGCTGGATTGACAATAAAAGATGAAGACAACAGTCGCCGTGTAAATAATGGAAAATGAAATTGAATCAGTCGATGATATAGACTTTCTTACATTGTATCTAATTTGTTGCTCAGATTAAAATAAAGAAAATCGAAGTAGGGGGAATGTTCTAGTTGAATTCTTTTTCGGTTTATTTTACTTAAATAAATCGTGAAATTCATGTCGAACAATTTAGTAAATAAAACAAATAGTCATAAAAACTATTAAAAGCAAAGTTGCATGAATTGTTTATATTTTGATAGTTTAAATCTATCAAAACAAGAATCAATCAGGTCAGAGAATACGAGCGAACGGCTGTTTAAAAAAGGAGGATAAGAAAAAGTCACGTAAGAGAGAAAGGAAGAAGAAAAAAGAAAAAAGATAAAAAGAAAACAGAGAAAGGAGAGAGAGAGAGAGAGAGAGAGAGAGAGATGAAGAGAGGTATGTGTTCGGTGTCAGAATTTAAATAGATATATAACTAAACAGGTAACTTGGAACATTTCGACATTTTTATGTCGTTGGCGTACATGGAGCCATTTTGATGACAAATAAGATTTTAAATGAATATTTATGCGTAGGCCTGTTTAAATTAACTTTGAGTACCTAATAAAAGCGAACCTTATGCCAGTCCTGGCAATAAATGCAAATGTACAAAGAAAGAACAACAACACCATAAAAGAACCAAATACACAAAAATCCTTTTATTGATCATAAATTAGACATTTTTAGATAATATTGTAAAACTACTTAGGCAATTTGTTTATGCTGATTGATTATAGAAAATAAAATATAATCAAAAAACAATTTCAGTATTTTAAAAAATCATATTTTAACAAAATCTGAAAATACTTTACAAAATAAGTGAATTTCAAAGAAACAACAATTTTAATAATCCTTGAAAATTTATTCTGATTTTTGTTACATGTACAATTTCTTTCACAGATGAAGAGAATATTTATTTCGCTATGATACAATAATAGATATTGCCAGTATACATAGTTTTAAAGACTAAAATCAATTTACTTTAACAAGAACACAAAATTAATTAACAGGATAATTTTGGGAGTTAACCAATTAAATAAATGTAAAAACAGAAAAAATTGAAAATAAAAAGTATCTGGTATTCCTGTCGTACCAGTGGAATTTTTAAATTAACACAATCTATTTCTTGCAAAAAAAGGCACATGTTCTTGAAAATAAAAACTATGGAGTATGTCGCGTGCGTTAACTGGCCTTAAGTTAATCACACCTGAGTCTGCAGCTGTTCGCTTTTGTTCCGCCCCCAGGTGATCGAAGTTGTCAAATGATCGGTCAGAATCTTTCATATCCTCTGCCACGTTGTGATGTCTGATCTCAGAGAAAGTTACGGACCTGCGAAAAAAAGGCGGTTGTCTTCGTGCTGCATTCCGCTACAACTGAAAATCAAGAGGCGGTTGGGTGCATAATGCAGAAATAAGAGAAACGGACAAGAACAAAAATAACAAGACAGTAATGAAGGCCAGTCTATGTGGACCAATGATTATATTGTATCTCTTTGTGCACACACACACACACACACACACACACACACACACACACACACACACACACACACACACACACACACAGAGTGAGAGAGATTAAAAAAGAATTAAAAGAAAATAAAATTCAACTATTTTTTAGAGTCTACAAATTACTTGCTGCTACTATGTCTATTTGTTGTTCAAGGGAATACAATCTATGCTCCTCTCTCCTCCTCAAAGCCAGCTGGTCTTTGTTAAATTGTTATCATATCAATCGATGTCATTTTTGTGAATGCCTTGTGTTTCTCCTTTCTCATGGCCACCTCAGCGATTATTTCTCTCGTCCTCTCTTTCTTAGCCCTTCCTAAAAAAAGAAAAAATATACACACAGAAATATTCTCCAAATATCAATTCCGGAGTTCGAATCCGGGATCCGTTGATACTTGGTTTAACGTATGTGCATAAGAAACACTTACAGTGTTACACATCAGCTAAATGTGATATCATCTTTTCCACTGGATCATTTTTCTTTGTATCACTATATATTTCTTTGACACAGACAATTTTCCATAATTTTAACATTTTCAGTTAAAATGTTTCTGCAATAACCCCCTACACACATACTTAATAATGGTAGCCAGAGTTTAATCGCAAAAGACTGTAAACAATGGAAAGCATTTTGTTGTTCAACAAGTTTTGGGTAAATCGACGGTTTAACGATTTGAGTTTCTCATACTTAAAAAGACCTTTTGCAATTTCCCATTTTACTGTCATCTTTTTGCCTTCAGAATAAAACAATAATTCAGAAGAAGGTCCAATAATCCAGTTATCACGAATAGTTTTAAAACTATTTAAAACTGGACATAATCAAAATTTAAGTAAAAATCATTTAGTTATCCAAGATTTATTAAAAACAATGTAAAATTTTTGAAAAGATTGACGGTTCTTGTTATTGTTACATATAATTTCAATTACTCGACTGTTTCATTGCATCAATAAAACTTTTCCATATAAAAAAGTTCCCTCCAATTTTGCAATTGAGATCATTTTAAATACTATTTTTGGTCCTTCATTTAAATATTTTACACTGCTGCCCAATAGTGTTTTTGCAAATCCCTTAAAATTTTCAGCCGAGCCAAATAAGTTTCCTCCATAATATTGTCGGACAACCTTGGCATATACTTCATCAACTAAAAGATGACATTTTTTCTGACTTTCAAAGATTACCCAAAAATCTCACTAAGAAAATTAAAATCATATCTTTTTTTTTAATCATTTCACCCCAAGCAAGGCATTCCACTGCCACTATTGCGCATCGGGATACATAGGGGAAGGTAAAGAGGAGGAGTGGTTAGATGTAGGAAATGTCAGAAGGAAGATGATAGATGGGTAAGGATACCGAGGCTGAGGGTTGGGCAGATGGGAAGAGTGTTTGAAAGAATGGGAGCGAGTTAGTGTGTTAGGAGGTGTCTATTGACCTTACATTTAAAATCCTGGAGATTGTAGCCGTCGGGGAAGCAATCATGTAGAAGAGAATTCCGCAGTCGGGAAGTGCGAGAAAAGAAACTGTTGGAGTAGAAGTTGCGGTTGCATTTTATCGGTTTCACTGTCTGATAATATTCTCACATTGACACTGGGTAACTTAAAATCATCCTGAAGTCGTACATAATGATCGTGATGTAACAAAATATTCCAATGCCCTGATAAGAATATCAGAATCATAATGTTTTGTCTCAATCCCTTGGGGTGATAAAACATTAATATACTCTGTTAAATTTTTTTCTTATGAATTTTAAAGTTACTTAAAGAACCAGTGGCTTTTTTTATTTGTTGTTATATATTATCTGACTTCGTTTGTAATTTCGACCATAAGTGTATTTTACGTCGAACAATGCAAAGCTGGCAAAATTTAAAAGAAGATAAACAATGTTTTGAAAGGTCAGGAATTCAAACACAAAGTAACAAACAAAATTGCTGTCTCAAAAGTCGAGAAACATAAAAAAAACAAGAGTTTATTTACATTTAGATAGATATTGTTTTGGAAAATCAAGAATACAGGGCCAACTTTGCATTAGGGAAGTGTGGAATTTTTGATAGATGGCATGTTCAAGGTCAGAGAATATAAACCTCGAAAATAATAAACAATATGCGGGCAGAAGATGACCTCATGAAACTCGCTTATATAAGAGAGAGATGAGAGAGAGAGAGAGAGAGAGAGAGAGAGAGGAGACAGACAGATCGTAAGACGGAGAGATTGGAGAGAAGATTAGACTGAGAAGACGAACCCATCAGTCAACTTGGATGAACAGCTGATTGTTTAATCTATAGCACGTAATTGATGAGACAAAATCCTGTTGATCAATATTCTAATACAATTTTTCAAAATGAGGATTTTATCTTTTTCTAGGGAGATAGAGAGCCGATTGAACTGAGAGGAGAAAACGAAACCAGCAGTTAACTGTCCCTCGTATGCGTGTATGTTATCGCTTTGACCATTATCTATTCCACGCCACGTCTCCAAAGAAAAAAAAAAGAATAAAAATATAATTGCATATTTTTATAAATCCGAGTTCGTTGTCAAATCGATCGCCAATTTTGATTCCCAACTTATTATTCTTTGGGGTATTTTCATGAAAACACGTGACTGTTATAGTATCAGAAGACATCCAAGACAGGTAGGTAAAATTTTCGTTTAGATTGTGTTAACTCTTCTTTTGTGTTAATTGAAAAAATGTTGCTAGTTCAAATAAAAACTTAGAATGAAACAGTAAACTTTTCACAATGTTGTGCAGAGTCTGACTGTGGAGATAGGGGGTGTGATTTCTTTTCAAACACATTAAAAAGAGTAAGGAGCGCATGTGGGGTAGATATAATTGGCGAAAAAGATTAAGTTTGTCGAAGAAATAGAAGTATCGGAAGAAATGACGTTTTTGAAATTCGAAGGATAATTTCGAAATCTTCCTGCTGTTAAGATCGGTTTCGACTCCAATCAATTTTAGGTAGGCCTTCATTAGAATGACCTTATACTATTGCCACTTTTCTTTTTAGAAAGAACGTAAAGAAAGCACGGAAAGCTGCGATAGTTAAGTTCTTTGAGGGTGATTTGGGATATTATAAGAAACACCTCAGAAAAGGAAAGTTAGACATGAGTTGGAAAAATTGTTGGAAATTAAAAAAAAAACCGGATCTTGAAAAAGGGGATTCGATTAGTTTCGTTATGACATTGTATCTTGCATTTGCAGTCTGATACTTTACTTATATTTCGTTTTAAGGTGCCAAGATTGTTGTTTTCCAGCGGTTTACTGATAAAAAGATATTTTGACAAACTATTTTTTGTTGTAAAGTGCTCGATATCGGGGTAGAGATAGTGTTAATAGGATTAAGTAGAAAAAATGTAGACATTCTAACAAATATCTATTATGCTACGCAAATAACAACAAAAACAAATACAACGCAAGCCCAAATCTACTACATATAAATATAAATATATAAACCATCAAGTACGACAAAAATAGAAAATAATATAGCAGCCAGAAAACGTAAAATATCACATACAAAGCCTATAAACACACAAGAACACAAGTACTTAACTATGACCCAAAAATACTTTAAGCGATCTGATGTAATGAATAGGTAATGAATATGTATACACCTTGGTTCCCCCTCACTGGAATGTGATTGGCTGGTGTCAGCCATAAATACAGACGAAGGCAAGGACGTCTAGAGTGAGTGAGAGAGATCTTCCACGAGAGATTTATTAGTCTTCTACTAGAGGTCTACGTCCATAGCTCTATTACTATTGGTCTACGCCTCCCTCTCAGGATACTGCATACGACGATTACGTCTACGTACTAGATTGTTCTACCCGATTACATTTGCCTAAATCACTCAACTATCTCGTATTGATATATATCCCTTTCCGGGACATATCAGGGTTATATATATATATATATATATATATATATATATATATATATGAATATTTGGTATTTAAGTCAGGTAAATTCCGATAGAGACAAACTCAAAAGAACTCAATGTTAAATTTATTTATTTAATTTAACAGAGTAATATAATCTTGATATTCTACAAATTCATGGGCAATATATATAGTATTCACCACTACCACAGACACTTTGACGTTGAAGTTGTTAAAATTATTAACTTTTAGATGTTGGGTTTCAACAAATGCTGTAATGCTGTAAGTCATATTGGTTGCTAAATCACTGTGAATGAAAAATATTAATTCGTGATTCACATCATAGAGTATCAGTTAGCAATTTGTAAGAAGTCATATGAACAATCTGTTATCTAATATATATTTTGCTTGCTTCATGACATATATATATATATATATATATATAGTGTATCGAGGCAGCAGATAATTTTCTAAGCATATACTGTTAAATATAAGAGACAATGAATGTCTATTATGTTTAATCATGAGCCGTTCTAAACATCTTATTTTGGCTTTAAATTCAGGTGAAAATAAATACAAAAATTCTCCAGCATTTGGTGGTCTCTTCAGGCGATTTTTAATAACTGATTTTACCGTTTACCTTTTTTCTTTTTAAGAGCGCTCTTAATAATATTAATAACTCGTTTACAAATGGAAAATATTAAAATATTCTACAATATAATTGTATTGAATACTTTTTAATACAAATGTGACTGGTCTAACCCTATTATGACCAAAAACTAAATATCAATCAATCAATCAATCAATCTCACTCTCTCTCTCTCTCTCTCTCTCTCTCTCTCTCTCTTTATATATATATATAATCAGATATTCTTGATGCATTTATTTGATTGTACAATAGACTATTAAGTAAATTGTTCTTATTTGAACGATAAAAAACGCTTTAGCAGTAGTTTTTAGCCGTTGTCATTCTACTCGAGGGACTCCAAACGGAATCAGCTTTTGGATTCCATATTGAAATCTGCACGAGTACTTGGCGCTTGTTTCCTTGTCAAATCAAACAGTCGCATGGCAAATCCAATTATTTTTGTTTTTTTAATACTGGAATGCATTGTTAAACAGGAAGAACTTTTGATAGCCAATCACGGACTGTGTTAGTAGAGATGATATCACTAATTTACTTACTATTTCCATAAGTTTCTAATAAATAGGATTAAAACTATGCAGAAAATATACCTGAGGGAAATTAGTAATTGGTTAAAAAACAAACGGTATGACAACTGAAGATGATTCCGAGGATGAAAATAGCTGAAAGGTAAAACATATTAGTGAATTTGTGGTGAATTTTTTCTCCTTGCCTTACGTTTTGTAAAATATTTACAATAGTTGGTCGAGTCCATTTTAGAATTCAGAGGCGAAAAATTTTTCGGGCTGACCCATTTCTCGAAATCTGACAAAAGGATCAAAATTCATTATTTTTCTTGAAGGAAAGAAACCCTCTTAGTTAGGCCGAGATTTTTTGGGAGCCCCTCGAAATATTGTGCACGTTAAATTAGAAAGTGGGACTTCCAATTTATTTTAATAAGACACATAGAAGTCTTCTCCATGTTTGACAGGAGTTGTTTATTAATGCTAGGTATCGAATCATTTATTTATATAGGATGAAAAAGCGGAGACATGTTGAAAATTACTTAAGAAAAAGAACGTTGTCTAGAAATGAAAAGAGATTAAAAAATCTTCAAATGAAATGGCGAACATACAACACTTAAATTCTTTTCAGATCTGAGGATTTCACTTGTTCTATTCGCTTGCATACACCCACCCTCACTTACACGCTATCTATCTATCTATCTATCTATCTATCTATAGATGTACACAAATATATTACATATATTTACTAAGTTAAATAAAGTGTAGCTTGGTATAGGAACGTTTTGGTCGGTAAACCAGTGCTAATTGAACCTGTTAAATGTTTGCATGATTTCTCGCTACAGATGGAGTCCACACACACACATACACACAAACAAACAAGAAGCAAACAACGACTGAAACTAACTCTTTTTCATCACCAAACCAGCTTATTGATTTGTTAGTGTAGAGAGTTTTTGCCACAGTGGCAGCACGAGACGCGAACGTTTGGCTGTAGATGATATACGCAGTAGCAGATGCTGAGTGACATTTAAAAAATCCATCCTTTAAAAAAGAAATACTCTCATTTATTTCCCTTCACCATTGTTGATAGTTACAATCTCTAAGAGAGAAACGTCCCTTTTCAAGTTGTCAAAAAGTAGAAATTAAAAAATTGTTTTGTAAAAAATAATTTTGGTTGATATAATTGACCCCTCGATAGATATACACACTACTTCATTAGCATTTATCGAGGATTTGAGTGAATCTGTGTGATATTTTATGAGTGTTTCATTAAACACAAAAGACAACCACTTAATAGCATAGTTCTCGAACATGGTCAGAATATTCAGACTGTATTCGAAAAGTAATCAAAACTTTCGTAAAAATAAAATTACTATTAAATATATGCTTCTCGTAGAAAATACTATAGAAAAACAAATATTATTTACTCCAGATTAGCACGGAAAATTAACCCCGCTCCCCTGGGAAGGACTGAATTATGAGCTAAAGGCTCTTGCAAAACTAACACTATCGATAAACTCTCCACACACTCAATCCTAAAAACAAAAACAAAAAGAGAACACAAGAATAACAAAAATTCACTAAATATTACTTGTTTGTCATTTTATTTATTTATTTATTTATTTATCTATTTATTTATTTGTTTTTAATCATTTTACCTCATGCAAGGCAAATCCACTAAGATGCAAGGGTTTACTGACTGGAAAAATAAGAGAAAAATCCAAACATTTTTAAAGATAGTGAACAATAAAAGAACAGGAACTAAACTGACAAAAGATAACGATTGACATTGTATCTAAATATTTGAAAATTAAAGTTAACTGGAATACAAGGGGCCGGAAGAGAGTTTCCAAGCGAGAAGTACAACAGAAGAAACTGTTATCATAGAAGTTAGGGTTACATCTAATAATTTCAAATGGTAAAATGATAAAACCTTGCTGCCAGTCTAGTACAGCGCTTAAAAATACCTATTAAAGAGAGAAAACAATAAAAGAACGAATTAATGGAAGACAGAATATATTGATTGCCGTTGCATTTACATTTTTGAATATCAAAGTTGACTGGAAAGCAAGAAACTGGAAGATAATTCACAAGCGAGAAGTGCGAGAGAAGAAACTGTCAGCATAAAACTTACGGTTACACCTAAACATTTCAACTCTAAAATGATGTGACCTTCCCACCAATTTAATACTGTGCTTAAATTCATAAAGTCTACTTACAGTAGAGAAAGTTCTTGAAACAATTACTATGAAAGTAATTATAGAAAAAGACACAAAGAAGCTTCATTACAGCGGTGGGAAAGAGACTGAAGCCAGGTCAAGATCAATAACATTGTTGATTCTTCTTTCGAATTTATCAAGAATCTCGAAATACATAGGAGGAGCACCAATATGTCAGCAGCATTCAAAGTGCGGACGAATAGTAGACTTATAAATATGTACGATAGATTCTGTCGAGAAAAAAAAAACAGCGGACTTTGCAATTGATTCAGTATATCCACTTCATGTCAGCGGGAGATTTTAAACCAAGAAGACGCAATAAGTCCTTCTCCTGGAGGTTAGCATCTGCCATGCTCATTGAAGGTAAAAAGGTCTTCTCTCAGACGATTCAAAGAGAGCAGTTTTTTCGTTTTGCAGTCATTAAAATTTAGAAGCCATTCCTTACCCTAGTTAACAAGAGAATATAGAATAGTAGTTTTTAAATCATCTACCAATTTGACCATATCGAATGGCTCAGACTGACTCTTAAAGACAAAAGCAAATAGTTGTGTTATCAGTATAGATACTCAGTTGAGAACTGATGCCATCAGAAAAGTTATTGATAAAACTTAGGAACAGCTTAGGGCGTTAGTCAACGCATATATTAATGCAAAAGGATGTAGAAGAGTAGCCGATTCGATAAAAAAAGACGGATTCATTTAAAAAGACGGATTCATTCTTTCAGTAATCTAAATCTAAACTTATTTATAAATGGAACTTTGTGTGTGTGTGTGTGTGTGTGTGTGTGTGTGTGTGTGTGTCCGTTATCTATAGACTCCGAAACAGCTGAACCGATTTTCTTGAAAATTTACACAGTTGTACTATAAGCGTCTGCGAGTGTTCTTAGGTAGGTTTTGTGTCGAGGTACCCCCGATAAATATCGAAAATCGGTAATCGAAAAAATCGGGTAAAAGAAGGAGTGGTCCGATTTTAATCAAATTTGATACACTCATAGACAAAGACATAAGAAACGATATTCAGAAGTTTCAAGGTTGCAGTTCTTACAATAGTGTAAAAAATCGATAATATATATAAAAAAGCTTTCATTACACCCGAGCAACGCCGGGCTATACTGCTAGTAATTGTTAATAACACACACACACACACACACACACACACACACACACACACACTGGCTTAACTTTTTCTAACGTTTTCTCATTTGTTTTTTTTACGTGCCACTTGTTTGGTTGGTAAATTTTTCTTACGCTTATCTCCTTTCGCCTTTTTCTCTTTATTTTCTCTCTAGTTTCTCGTTGCTTTCTTTTTTCTTTTTGACTTTCTTTTCTTTGCTCTTTCTTTTCCTTTTCTTGCTTTCATCTTTTCCTTTCATCACTTCTCTTTTTTTCTTTATTAAACCTTTTATTCTGAACGAAAAATTCTCAAAAACAGAAAGTGATGCTTCATAAAATACATTTTAAATAAATGCGTTTATTACCATCATTACTAACTACCTGATGAGATATTGTTTTTTCAATGTCGAAACAAAATGTACAATTTTGTAGTAATTATTTACATGTTCTAATGCAAAAGTTAAATCATAAATATGTATTACTTTATTTTATATTGAGCACTGTTTTAAATTAATGTCTTGCTCGGCCGCCATTGCCCACCGGAACCATTTCTCCCGGCTCTATCGAAGCTGCTCGTCGAACCAAAACAGGCGCCTTTTCGCCTCAGCACGGAACAAGTGTAAAAAAGTACTGAACGAAGCTAAGAGGGCGTTTGCTACTAGAATGAGGCAACGCATAGCATCCTCTAAGTTTGGCTCCAAAGATTACTGGCATCTCTGCAAAAGCGTGCTCAACAAGAACAAGACTTCAATACCCCCACTAATCAATGAGTTTGAAGTTCTCACCTACCCAGTGGACAAGGCTGAATGCTTTGTCCGTAGATTCCCCACTAATTCGACACTGGACTCGTTACGAATACCTACACCAGACTTCCCACCCAGAACTAAGGCTCAACTAAATAGCGTCCACATTACACCCTCGCTGGTCGCCAAGATAATTGCACAACTTGACCCACACAAAGCGAGCGGCGGTGACGGAATCTCAGTCATAGTACTGAAGAAATGTGCCCCAGAACTCTCCTCTGTCCTCTCTAAACTCTATAACCTCTGCCTATCTGCTTCCTGTTTTCCTGCCTGTTGGAAGTCCTCCTGTGTAGTTCCTATATTTAAGAATTCTGGCGAACCCTCAGACCCCGCCAATTACCGTCCTATTAGTCTCCTTCCGATCTTTGGCAAAGTTTTCGAAGTCATTATCAACGCCGAGGTGATTCAGCATCTCACGGCCAACAGGCTTCTCTCTGACAAACAGTACGGGTTTCACTTCAGCAGGTCTATGCTAACGACCATTACCGAGTACACACACCGGGCACTTGACAAGAATGGCGAAGCCCGAACCGTTGCCTTGGATATCTCCAAAGCGTTCGACAGGGTCTGGCATGCTGGCCTCTTGTGCAAACTGCGGAGCTACGGGATAACTGGACATCTGTTTGACCTCATCCAGTCATTCCTCTCTAACTGCACATTGAAGGTGGTATTAAATGGGCATGTCTCCCAAAACTACCATACGAACGCGGGCGTCCCTCAAGGTTCTATCCTAGGTCCCACGCTCTTTCTGATCTACATTAATGATCTCCCCGACGCCATTAGATACCAGGTTGGCATGTATGCCGATGACACAACAATCTACTCTCGCATCGATCAAAAACCATGTGGACGACAAAGTGAACCTCGCAGCCGTACTTGAAAAGGACCTCCAATCCGTACTGACCTGGGGTAGGAAATAGCTAGTAAATTTCAATGCCTCTAAAACGAAGCTGTTATCAACTAACCACCATAGACAATCGCATCTACCTCCCATTAGTATGGGACAGGCTAGCCTCCCAGAGAGTAAAATACTACGCTTCCTTGGCCTTACACTTTCGGCGGACCTCAAATGGAATGACTATATCGAATCCATTGCCAAATCTGCTGCTATGAAAGTCGGCTCTCTGTGCAGGGCCCGGAAGTTTTTCCCACCTGAATCTATTCTGCACATATACAAATCTACCATCCGCCCGTGTATTGAATATTGCTGCCATATCTGGTCGGGTGCCCCTGCTGCTCTCCTTGGGCTTCTTGACAAAATACAAAGGAGGATCTGTAACGTGGTTGATACTGACTTGGCAGACCGGCTGCAACCACTCTCTCACCGGCGTGATGTGGTTTCCCTGTGCCTCTTCTACAAGTACTTTCATGGCTTCTGCTCCGATGAACTTAGATCACTGGTGCCGCCTAAGCACGAATTTACACGAGATACTAGATTAGCAACTAGGTCCCACCCTTTTACAGTTAAACAAATAAGATGTAACCGTAAATTCTACTCCAACAGCTTTTTTTCTCGCGCTTCCCGCCTGTGGAACTCCCTTCCACAAGTCTGCTTTCCCGACAGCTACAATCTCCAGGTGTTTAAATGTAGGGTCAATAGACACCTCCTATCACACTAACTCCCAATTATTCTCAGAACACTCTCATTTACCCAACCCGCATTCTCGGTATCCCTACCCGCCTATCACCCACCCTCTGACATTTCCTATATTTAATCATCCTTTCTCCACTCTATGTAGCCCCCTGCGCAGTAGTGGCAGTGACATGCCTTGCTCGGGGTGAACGCTTATATATATATATATATATATATATATATATATATATATATATATAAAAAGACGTTGCAATTTTATTCTTCATTGTTTTACATTTGGATTATAAAAATATATATTAGTTATTTGAGGCGTTCCCAAAGGTCTAACAACCACGAAGAATTATAAACCTTACTCGGGTATACTAGCATGTGACATGAGGACAGGTGGTGTACACTCAGTATTTGCTTTCTGTTTGAGTAGATATCCTAGTAAGCTCACAAACCCCAATCTACCCTAATAGGAGGAGAAAAGATGAGTGGTATATATCTTTTCCAAGGGCAGTAGCAGTTTGACTGAAATTCCATTTTCTCTGCAGATAACATGGAGACACCACCTGAACACACACACACACACACACACACACACACACACACACACACACACACACACACACACATTCTCTCTCTTTATATATATATATATATATATATATATATATATATATATATATATTCCATTTTAAACGAGTTATTACGCGACCTAGGTTTCTACCATGAGTGGTGTCTTCAGTCGATTTTTAATAACTGATTTTACCGTTTGCTGTTTTTCTTTTTAAGAACGCTGAATGTTCTCCGGAATTTACTATTAAAAAGTAATGGGATGTCTAACCGTACTGATGAGATGTGATACAGTGAAACAGATCTGTCTGTGGAAGACTATTTACGCTCTCACACTCTGATTGAGCACTCTGAAAGAATGGTAGACTTTGAAAAACAGTAGCTACTCTAGCATCTACCCATCGCTCATTCAGCAATGAATTAGAACACTCTCAGCTATTGGGCGTGTATAATGACACGCTAAAAAATATGCCGCCTTCTAACGAGAGCACATAGCTCAGAGGTAGAATCGTCGACTGACGCCAATTCGGTCGGGTTTCAATCCTGGGTAAAAAGCAATCGGATGTCTAACCGTACTGATGAGCTGTGATACAGCGAAACAGATCTGTCTGCGGATTATATATATAATAGTAAATACCGGAGAACTTGTGATTCTAGACCTGTTAGTTCTCTTTACCCAGTTATATATAGATATATGTAAGCCACCTATATATAAATAGAAAATTCTTATACCAGCAAAGAGGCATTTCAAAATTTGAACCTTTTTAGTTTTATCAAGTATAGTCGTTAAGAAAACTTTCATTTAAATGTACATATGAAACAAATAGACTCATGATTATTTTAGATTCATAGCAGTGAAGTAACAAGGGAATTGAATAGTTTTGCAAGTTTGTTGGCATTATTACTGTTGTTGTTGCATTCTGGCGGTTGCTTATTGGATTCAAGAATAGAAGCGAGACCCGGTAGGATTTTGGCATCGAGGTAATAAATACCAGGAGGGGAAAAATGCGGAATGTGAATATCCTTTGCTTCGTTTCAGATATGCGTCTGCACGTGAGATATACAAATGATGAGGTATAGAATTCTGTGTCCAGAAAAGTGATGTTTTCATGTGAAAAGCACAGTTTCTAACGGAAGTTTCGCTTATCTTAACATGGAATAAAATTGTTTCATGAAAATATAAATTAGAAAGAAAGAAGTAATTAAAGTCTAAAAATATAACGAGAGGAAAATGACATGGAAGTCGAGCTTTTTGCAATCTCCGCGTTTTCCATTAGACGTAGTCTTATACTAATGAATGTTGAAAGGACATTGCACTCATAAATTAACTGACAGGCATGCTGTTACATAGAAATGCATAGGTCTTATTAAACCTCGTGAAATTAAGAAAAGTGGGCTGCGCCAGTCTTCCGAGTAAGAAGGATTTGCCTTAAAATGTTGCTCAAATAAAGATCATTGGCGTCAGTTGAAAATGCACAACTATTTCATTCATTGCAATCGGTCCACACACACACACACACACACACACACACACACACACACACACACACACACACAAAAGAATAGATAACAAAAAATCCCGTAGCCTGACACGAAAGTGTTAGTTGAATTTTGATCTGAAATGTCCTTTGTATAATGTTCTGCCCATGTGAGTAATAAATATTACTAAATTAAGTTCAATGATGAGAAAGGAGATTGTACTGAACAATCGATAACTGTTCAAAAAGAAATGTTATTTCACTGTTAACCTTTGGAATTATTGATACCCACTTATGCGCATGCGCGCGCACGCCCCCCCCCCCATTTCTTATTGCATAAACGCACGTGCATTTAAAAGTCTTAAACAATAAATTCATCATCCGACAGGCTTCGACATCGCATCGCTTTTTATAGGGAAAACTACTGCTCGTCCATAGAGAGCTGCTCATCAAAGGTAAGGTTCAGTTACGCTTTTATACACATTTTTTTTAGAGATTCTAGTTAAAACAAAATAAATTATTATTTCAATAGTTACTCTGTCTTTAATTAAGCATATATTTATATATATACATCGGCTTGAATATTTTTTAGAAAAATATATGCCATCCGTCAGGATTCGAACCGGCGACCACCACAAACACGGAGTAAGCCATCATTTGATGCTGACGCGTCTTAGTCCGCTCGACCACGAATGATCTCACACTCTAAACAAAGCCGAATCAGGCCTTATAAACACGAATTTCCGCTTCCTTGTAATATTCATCTCCGTTCTGAAAGCGTATCTAAATGTAAACAAATATAAACAATGTTATGGAAAGGTACGTAAATATATTTTATATCTTTCCGTAACAGGTGCTGAAGAAAAGCTGAAACGTCGTGAATATGAATATGAATATAAAAATAAAGATGAGTTCGAACAGTGTAAATACTATCTCATCGCGAAAGGAGAGACTTTTTTTCGCAATTTCCTGTTAATATTTCCCATTTTTTCCGTTTTTTATATTGTTGGTGTAAGTTGTTCGTGTGTGCGTCAGTGAGGATGTGCGCTCATGAGCGTACTTTTCTCTTTTTGCAGGTGGTTGTACGTTTAGGGTGTCATAGTCATTTGTTCTTTTGATTTGCACTCGTTTTTAGCTTTTTTCTCTTTTTTATTTTTTTACTTTTTCTTCTTTCTGTCGGAATTTGTCATGCATTGAGTTATTGTTACTGTTCCTAGATGTGTCACCGTTTTATAATGTTTGAATGTTTAATGCTTATGTATATACGTACATACGTATGCACATAAACATATACATGCCTCTATATAGACGTGCATGTACACACGCAAGCATATGTACATTTACGTGCATACGCACACACATGTTTTTTTTTATTTTCGCTACTTTATTATTTTTTTAATATTTGGTTCGATTGTGTTATAATAATCATAACAATAGTTAGTCTTAATTGTAGAAAATGGGATTTATAATTAAATTTCTATGTTTATATGCGTATGTTTGTGTTTATACTTATTTCGTTTGTTCATTTGTTTAAAATTTATATTATATTTATTACATTTATGTTTATTTTAATTAGGGCTTGGGTGACAAAGTAAGCATTTATTTATATGCCTGCATTTATCCATTAATTCATTTTTCTTGTTTAAGATTTTGTTTTGATTTTTAAAACTAATTATTGCTTGTTTTTCCTCTCAGCATAATTTACGAATTTTACTATTGATATTATATGGGGTTGCTCTTTTTATAATTTCCTATTTAATTTTAATAAGGATATCTTCTTTTTGGTTCCATTGTGGAGCAGTGGATATCGGCTCGGAATGACAAATCGGCGAGCCGAGTTCGAATTCCAGTTGAATTCCTTGCATTCACTTACGCACAAATCCCCTTGGGAAAGGTATTAATCCGTCTCTTCCCTCCAGTTATGGGTTAAATAATAGGACAGATTGAGTTCTATAGCCTTGGCTGGCAACCAGTCTACTGCAGAAAGCAATGGCAACCTACTGCGGGATAATCTTCTGCACAGTCAGTCATGTCTCTTTCGAGACATGATCGCCCAAAGCGTGTATCACGTATGGTACTTAACTGACTGACCTATTTTGATAGGGTTGTATTTGCTTCTATATTTTTCTGTTTTGAATAGCATTTTGTGGTTGTGAAATTTCTTTAAAAGATTTTTCTGTGACCACTGTGTGAATTTTTCGTGTGTGTTAATATTATTTGTTACTGTAGCTTTGTATATTATGTTATTGATTAAACTTTTGGACTGTCTGCGGATGATTATTTACGTTCTCGCTCGCCGATTAAGAACTATGGAGAAATGGTGGACTTTAACAACAGTAGCTACTCACCGCTATTTACACATCGTTCATTGAGTAATGAATTTGCACACTCTCGGCTACTGACGTGTGTTTACATTACATTGCGTATATAACGCGCTAAGATCTACTTTCCTCCACCGAGCGTCCATAGCTTAGAGGTAGAGTCGCCGATCGATGTCGATTCGGTCGGGTTTCAATCCTTGCTAGAAACAATTGGATGTCTAACCGTACTGATGATGAACTGTGATACATCAAAACAGGACTGTCCTGTAAATATATACCAATCAGCTGACAAATAATATATACAGCGGAACCTACTGCCATGGTCGCATACGGCAGGTGGTCGCTCACTGAAGACTCGTGACCTATCCTCCCCACGATCGTATATTTCATTCTCCAGAATGTACATATTTTAGTATTTTATCCTGTAATCTGGTAATAGATAAATGGAAACATAAGATGGTCTAACTTTGAAAAAGATGATTCAGCATAATTATTTTTTTAACATTAAAAACGTATTTACAACGGTTAACAAAAGAAATAAAAATTATTTGTTCACACATAAAATTTGATGCTATGAATAAGTAATATTTGTGTAAATCGGATTATTTTAACATTAAATTTGCAAATTTTGCTAATTTTTAATAATGTGTCACAGATGTATATTTTATTTTTGTAAGCTTTTAAAACCGAGAATTAACGTTTGTTTATAAATGTGTCGATCGCTCAGTAATATCCAAAAGATTCAAAAAAAGAAAAGAAAAGAAAAATTTAGATTCAAATCATAATAGTTTCTTGTTGAAATACACCAGAGTATTTTGATTACTAGGAATAGTAAATGTAATCATTTAGCTTTAAATTAAAACTAAAATAAAAGTTTCAAGAAAACTTTTATATCTTTAAAAATTCAATTTAAAAGTTATATATATATATATATATATATATATATATATATATATATATATGTTACAGGCTGTAACACCAACAAACTTCACACAAGTAGCCTTGATGATGGTTATAACAACCGAAACATTATAATGTTGCCTATCCTACAATAAATCCATATTTTGTTGTTTTTCAAGTATTTTTTATCTCATAGAACACACACACACACACACACACACACACACATATATATATATATATATATATATATATATATGGAGAGAGAGAGAGAGAGAGAGAGAGAGAGAGAGAGTTTTAATTATGTTTAAAACGAATATGAACAGGCTTAGTATAGTAGTGCGTCACCAGACGCTTCAGGACTTTCTGTTTAGTCGAGTGTAGCATTTGCAATAATCGTCATTTTTAAGCGAATAAATCCCTTGCTCCGTTTCAGATTAAAGAAGTTTATGAAACCGCGGTTTAAATTTGCTCCGAATGAAAAGAAAAGTTACAAATTCAGAAACCGTTTTCAAAAGTTTGAAAGTATTATGAAGAATTTCAACATTGTTCATAGCATAAAAATAATAATCAAAAGAGGAGGAAGAAAGCCGAACGTTTTATGTCGTGTGTCACAGAGACATTAAAAATAATCGGCGGATTGTCGCCAAGGATATTTTGGTTGCTTTGAAGGACTACGCTATCAAAATATTTTAGCAAGCTTTGCATAAAGTTGCTGTCTATACTAAGCATTATATTGACGGAGATTCAAGAGTTTGAATATCAATTTTTTGCTCAGATAAAAAAAGATCTTCAGTGATACTTTTTTTGGTGAAAAAGAGGTGAAAGCTTCAACCGAAAGAAAACTGTCGCAAGAGTCAAGCATTTTGATGGTTAGGGTTATGAAATCAGAATATTTTCAACCGATGGAACTTGTAGTCTGGTTAAAGTTAAGTGGCATTTGTAAGAAAGAAGAACGTTTTCGGATCCTGTTCTAAAACATTCAACAGTCTGTCGAAGATCTTGAGCACAACAGTAGAATTTCCAACAAGAAAGTAAATTAACCTAAAACACACGTCAAAGTTGGCCAACAAATGATTCATGGGCAATAATATCAATGGTTTCGAGTAATCAGTCCGGTGTTCATATCTTAGAAAATACCTTCGCAAATTTTATATTTGTATTAATTCTATATGCTTGACTCTCCTGTTGATTTCTATGTATTAGGCTCAAGCAGTTCTTAAAACCAAACAGCCAGACGAGCCGCACATATCATTTAATTAAGGTGGTTAAGGCTTGTGCAGAACAAACCACACTTTTTGGAGGCATGATGAAATAATGGATAGAGTTCGAATTCTAGTCGAGTTCATTACATTCACTTACGTGCTAATTTTCTTCAGAATGGTATGAATCCTTATCTTCTTCAACTCAACTATACGTAGATAGCAAGGTAAACTGGATCCTATAGCCTTGGATGGCGAACGGTATAGGAGAAAAAACAACTCTGAATTAAAAACCTTCGGAAGGTTGTTTTGGGACCTTTGGCTGACTATGCACTAATCCTATATATATATATATATATATATATATATATATAGAGAGAGAGAGAGAGAGAGAGACAGAGACAGAAAATATAAGCAAGAGCCAACAACCGACCACGGTTTCTCCTAACGGCTCATTAGGGAAATTGGCCAATTTCCCTGACGAGCCATTAGGCAAAACCGTGGTCGGTTGTTGGCTCTTGCTTAGATTTTCTGTCTTTGTTTGCTCTACTTTCGTATTTAGTGTTAGGGTTTTCGTCTTGGGTTTTGTTTTCTCTCTTACGAGTTCTTGACTTTTTGTCCATGTACTTCGTTTGTTTCTTTTTTTGCTTCCCCTTATTTTCCCTCCGAGTTTGTTCTCGGTGGGTTATACAAGACAATTTAAATTATAGCTTGATTAATACTAGTTTTGGTAGAGATAGTTCTCTTACTATTGGTATTGTTGTTGCTATAGTTAATATTATCATATATATATATATATATATATATATCGCTTCCATAAAGAAGGGCAGATATCACATGGCAATCCAGAACATTTTTCTTTGTTTCTAGTGAGAATTTCCTGTCTTTCAGTACTCTGCTTAGCTTCTGAAATGCGTCTTTGCTCATGCCAGTGCGTCTTTGGATCTCCATGTCGCATTTTCCGTCCTAAGTCAGAATACATTCCAGTTATCTGAATGTTTTTAACTAATTTATTTTAGTTTTTAGTTTCTCTTGTTTGTAGTTGTAAATTTGATAATTTGTCTTTGTTTCTTTAATTGAGTTCACCACAAACGAGACAGAAACTATCGCCCGGTTCACACTCCACCCACGTCTATTGAACAGGTGAAGAGGCTCATCCCTTGTTTCTTGTTTAGGATGCGATTTCCGGTTTTCTCTTTTCCAATCTTTTCACTCTTTTCTTTTTTTTTTTCAATTGGAGTAGATAGACTAAACTATCGTCCGGTTCACACTCCACCCCCGTCTATTGAACAGGTGAAGAGGTTCATCCCTTTTTTCCTGTTTAGGATGCGGTTTCCGGCTTTCTCTTTTCTAATCTTTTTACTCTTACGTAGCCCCCTGCGCATCAGTGGCGTTATCGCCTTGCTTGGGGTGATATGATTAATATATATATATATATATATATATATATATATATATATAGGAGAGTGCGTACCAGTTTATGTTGCAAACATTTTATTTCAGGTGACACTGTCAGAAGTGAGTGAACGACTTTTACAAAATAAAGAAATCCTCATGAATCTTGCGAATCGTTTTATCAGTAATGTCAAGTGCAGGTACATTAAGCAGCTTGAGATATGCTCTTTCTTTTAACTTATAAAGGGAGGGGAAGCTTATAAGAAGAAGAATAGATTAAAGATCACATTATTTAGGAGGAATGTAGAATGCTAATATATATCAATTATAAATGAATAGACAAGAAAAAAGAAAAAAGAAAGAAAAAGAAAGAAAAACATCAGAACAGGTTGATATTTTTTCCTTATAGCTTTTTTGTGAATCATTTCTATCCTCAGAAATTGAATGTGGGAAAATCTTTTGCGATTCGACTGAAAGACACGCACCCGCAGAGAAAATAACGCGACTCACCTTAATGAATGAATCCATTCTGAAAAACCGTTCACTCGAGTCTAAAATAGTAACCTCCTTCCACTTAAAATAATCCATGTAAGTTTAATTAACCCCCACGCCATCTTATTGCTGGAAAAGTAAGTATTGTAAATTAAATTTATTTTTCCCGTCTACGCGGAAAAAAGTATATCTTGGCAAAAAAATGTTGTGTTATTAAAAGAGGAAAACTAGTTTTAAAGGCATTAGGCAAAGAATTCCTGAATTTAATTCCCATCATCAGATTTAAACTGAGAATCAATTTGTGAATGAATCTTTGAGTTTCGAAATAAATGTTGATGTCTTTATCGGTTTTGAACATTTCAGTATGCAAAGAAAGCATTAAGTATGTAATTCTATCAGATGAAAAAATTAAGAAACTATTTTATCGACGACTGTGATTTTCTTTGAAGATCATTGGAAAAAATGAATAATCATGGATAATTTTAACCTTAATTGCGTGGTAATTGGTATAAAGAACGAATTGTTTTTTCTTGAAATGGATGCTCATCTTTAAGACATTTTCGGCATAACTGATATTCACACACACACACACACACACACACACACACACACACACACACACACACACACAGATAGAAAATTAAGCTTCCTTTTTTATTAATAATTACTTTATTAATACTTTTGTGTTATAGGAAGTGGTAGATTTTCTGTTAGCAGATAGAATATTTAATGCATTTATGTTGGAAAACATTTTTTATTTTTAAAATAATGTATATATATATATTGTGTATTTGGGCAACAATCACTTTTTGATACAGGTTTTATTAAAAATGACAGACAAAGTATTGTCATTAAATTTTTTATATCAGTTTCCATGTTTATGTATATATCTTTTCAGAACTCAAATTATAAAAATCTGTTCAAAGGTTTTGTACTTTCGAGCACTTTCGGTTCTACTTTTAGCCATTGTCAAGAATTAATTTTGGTTTACTTTGAAATAAACATGTGCAAAGTCTATGTATATAGTGTCAGGTGTATGTTAAGTTCCGAACACAGTCATCACATCGTTACCGTGTTCATAATTGATGTTATTAAGTGTAGGATTTCTCTTTTTTATTAGTAAGGCCTCCATTATTTTGAATCTTCTTTTGCATGTGGATGATGCTATTCTGTCTGTATTATCAACGAGGATATCACGGATAGGTCCTTGAAAATATCGATGTCTGTTTAAATGAGATCGGACAAAACTGTTGTGGGAAAGGTGCAATGTCAATCTTCTAGTCGATTTTGCGGTAGTGTAGCCAATGTAATTGTTTACGGACTTGACTATTTGAGGAACATAGTTTTTTAAAGGACTTAGAAATTTGTAAACAACACTTGTTTTCTGCAGTTTAGCTTTTGCAAGTGAATTATTGTTATTGATAATCAGGTTGGCAGTTATGAATTTTTTATAATAGATAATTAATTAATGTTCTTGTTTGAATTGGTCGGTGTTGCATAATTTTGGATGATATTGCAAAGTGAAGATTTATCCAGTCTGTAGTTATGGTTCATTTAATTTTGTAAAAAAATATTAATGTTGTTTTTGTGGTAATCAAGTAAATAATTTAGAAAGCTGTTGTTGACAAGCGTTTGTTTCAAATCGTGTAGTTCTTTGAAGAAAAACGATTAGAAAGATGAATTCCCGCACGCTCTCGTGAGGAAATTTTTAATAACGCCAAATTTGTATGGAAGAGGATATTGACTAATAAAATTAAGGTAGCAAAAACTTTTGCTCGTTGTTTTTTTTATATACTGAAGTTGTGAAAGTATTATGACTAAAATCTACAAGGGCATCCAGAAATGGGAGTTTGTTTTTTGTTTTTGGCTAAGCATGTTTGTTTTGTTATATATATATAATGTTTATATACGTATATTCCAAAGGTTGTCAAACCCGGAAGTGATCGTAAGGACAAGCTCTCACTGTCTATAACATGCGTCTCAAATATTCTGTGATAACTAAGTCCGGCTCCAAGCCAGTGAATGGTCAAAATCTGAAGAAAACTGATGCCTCATAACCAACTACTTTGAGTAGATGGAATGCGACAGCCCAACATGTGGTTTGGACAGCGCACGACTTACATAGGTTATCACCCAGGTCTGCGCACTGGAGAGGTCACACCGGTTTCCCCACCAAAAGACTGCATTTTGACCAAAGAAGGCAAGCGAGAAAAACGTATGCTTACTACCACTTATTATATATATATGAATCATTCACCGAACAATACGTCAACTTCAACTCTCGCCATCCATACAACGTAAAGAAAGGGATCGTCCGCTGCCTGTAACATCGAGCAAAAGTCATAAACGGCGACTCAGAGGCATATGAGCAGAAAATAAGTCAGTATAAGCAATACCCTACAATGTAACAATTATCCAGAGTACATGACAACAACCCCAACGAACATGAAAGAGAGGGTGCATGAGGATAAAAACTTTCAGAAAACAGCATCGATTTGTCTACCCTATGTGAAGGGGTTATGGAGGGAAATAAAAGGCTCTTCAGAAGTGGTTCTACACTTCGCAGGTACCTCTTCCGCGTAAAACCCCCTATAGAGGAGGGTATAACTAAGGAATGTGGGTACGCCATTTCATGTAGCTGTGGAAAGAAATATAAAAGAGAAACAGGCCGCCCCCTTAAGGTAAGGCCGCAAGAATATCCCAAGGCCGAAACATGAGGGGAGATAGAAAAAATCAGGTGTAGATGAACGCATATGGAGGGAGAAAGGGGATCACTTCCCCCTATGGGATGAAGTTGAAATAAAAGATAGAGAACGCCACTGGAAACTACGTAAACTTAAGGAATCAGCACGTATGCTAGGCTACAAAAATTTCCTAAGTGCCAGTGAAAATCATTAGTGATAAAAATTGCAATATGAGCTCTGGTAAAAAATACTAGAGAAAATCATTGAGATCAAAAATTGCAATATGAACTCTGCTAAAAATACTAGAGAAAAACTTTAACATCAAAAAATACTAGAGAAAACCATTAACATCAAATTTGCAATATGAACTCTGATAAAAAATGATTACTAAACATTAGGTATATAAGTCCCAGAAATTCGGTTGTTGTTGTCCTTTAGGACACATAGCCCATTGGATATAGATGTTGGTTAGTTCCAGTGACTTAACCCAAAGAGTTGTGGGTTCAAGTAGCTTAGAAAGTCGGGTTAGAGAGAGATAATTCGTGACTACCAAAAGAGGCTTCGCACAAGAAATGAGAATAATATACCCTCGTGATCAAAATGAAAGGTTCGGTTTGAAATTCCTAGCACCTGATGAAGTACGAAGCGTACAACGACCAAAACGTCGCACAAATGACAACCAAGATGAGGACAATAGTCCGAATAATTTAAATAGAGGTAATATTTCTCATACAAGACATTCATGATTTGATAAAATATATTGTGGACAGACGGATCCAAATTTGAACTTTTTTTTATAATGAAAGGAGCATCTGGAGAAAGACTGAAAAATAGAAGCAAATCTACCCTAGTTACTGAAATTTAATCTTTCACTTTAAAAATAATGCAAACAGAGATAATATTTTTCATTCTTAATTTGATAAAATATATTGTGGACAGACGGATCCAAATTTGAACTTTTTTATAATAAGCGAAGCGTCTGGAGAAAGACTGAAAAATAAAAGCAAATCCACACTAGTTACTGAAATTTAATCTTTTACTTTAAAGAATGTGAAAATATCTATCAGCTTAAAAAAAAAGAAATGTAGGGTTGTTTCAAACTTGTTGACTGTAGTGTTTATCTTATTACTTTAAGCGTTATATTTTAATGGATACACGTGTTTGAGTGTTCCATTAAAATATAACGCTTGAAATAATAAGAAAAATGTTGGATTAAAAATAAAAATCTATTAATCCATTGTGTGTGTGTGTGTGTGTGTGTGTGTGTGTGTGTGTGTGTGTGTGTGTGTGTGTGTGTGTGTTCGGAAAGACTTTTGAAGTTTTTAGACCTAAGGCTTTTAAATTTAACGAAATCTAAAATATTATATGACATCTATATATGCAATGACGTATGCTAATGAAGTGACTATCTGATTGTAGGATGCACTGGTCAATATCAAAATCTGCTATGAACTTATTATGATCGGTTTTTACAGTATTTAACAACCTTCCCACGTAAGGTTATATGCGACACAAGGTCTTTTAATGTGGGTGTTCCCGGCCATATAGCCAGGCCAAAAAATGTCTGTCTATTTTTCCCCAGTCGTGATTCTACCCCTCGGCAGATCCACGACTGGGTTTGTGCTCTCTGCTCGGAGGCAGAGAGCTGACAGTGTCATAGATCCGTCTAGTGACGAATGCTAAAATAAATGTTATAAGAAGAGTTTGAGTTTGAGTTTTGTTTAACAGCATATCAACACCTTTGTGGGTTATTTAATTGATAAAAGGTGGGGTTTTAAGGTAGTTTTTTAATGTTCAGTTATAGTGAAAAAGTTGATTTTGTCAGATTTTGATGAAAATTTTTTATTTTTTTATTTTAGAAAACTGAAGATGTCTTCTAGTTTTGTATTCAAAAATGTTTTGCTAGTAGTAATTTTTTTTCCTTAAAAAATGTATTTTGACAATATTTTTTTCGTCAAAAGTGTGTTATGTTAATTTTTTTCCTTCAAAAATGTCTTGTTGGTAATATTTTTCCTTCAAAAATGTATAATTTTCTATAAAAGTCTATTTTTATGTATATATTTCTATAAAAGTGTATTCTTATACTTTCATAGTGTTTTGACCCTAGTTTGGGGGTTAACTATTTGTCCATAGATGGGACCCTAACAGGTGCTACCATTCTGGGTCAGCGTGGACTGGGAACAATAGCAATTAAGAGGTGGTTTCCTGCTCCTCACAACCTCCCAATCAGAGATCTTGCTGCCGGATGCTGTTTACCGTCATGCTCAGGGCCGTTATATGAGAGAGAGAGAGAGAGAGAGAGAGAGAGAGAGAGAGAGAGAGAGAGAGAGAGAGAGAGTATTTAGCGGGTAAGTGATTCAGTAAAGAAGAAACACTTGTTACTGGCAACGTGTTGGTGAAGGAAGATTAAATCTTTTGAAACAAAATATGATTCCCAAAAAAGAATCAGACAACGAGGCAATTTAAAAAGTATTACACACAATTTTTATATCTAAAAGAAGTTTGGCTGAAATGATGAAAACTCGCAAATAAACGTGAGAGACATAGGAAAAGATAAGTTAAAAATAGAAAATCTATAAAAATGGCGCTGGGTAAAAAAAAAAAAAAAAAATTTGGGAAATTAAATGCTACAAGGAAAAATGTCATTCAACACTGAAAGTGTATAAAAATGTAATTTATACAATGAGCATTCACTATATTATGAGAATAACAGTTACTTTTATGAAACGTTTTTTCTGTAATTAAGCCACTTGTTTAAAGTCACGCAATAATAAAACAAAATTTAATAAAGCAATTTGAAATTACGAAAGAAACGAAAAAATAATCTAGAGGTATTTATTTATGTGTATGTACCTGTATGTGTGTGTACACATCTGTGTGTATGTGCAATCGAAAGGAAAATTCATATTACATTTATGTTCTTTGTCTTTACGTAAAATGAGTTGAAACGGCATCTTCTTTAACGGATGAGAATCGGTATCTACCACATCGATATCTTGTGGCCACAGCATGTTTAAGGAACGCACGGACATAGTAGTAAGCAAGTAATTACAATTATTTCTTGGGTCAGACATTCTTGTTTTCTAATATATATATATAATTATATAGTTATGAATTAATTGTATATTGCGACACGGAAATTTCTATGTTTCGATATAGAGTCTCTTCATCGGGCAATGTTTGATGTTGGTTGTACAGATGATTTACATTTTCATTATATTGAGCACAGTTCATAATAAAATAAATGCCGGGGCACTCAAAATAATAAAACCTTGAGTCCTCTTCACCTGAAATAATATATATATATATATATATATATATATATATATATATGTAATAACTCGAAGATTACTACAGCTATTATATTAATTTTTGTTACACAACTAGCATAGCTGCAAGATTTCACAGTTAAAATCTTAATGCTTATGGTTTCTGAAATCTTGTCAGAGAAATGCGAACTTTTGTGGCTCAAATGATGAAAAGTACTACCATAGTTTTTTGGTTCTGAGCCGGAAATTGTGAAAGGCTAAGCTAAAGTTGGAATTCTGTGCGCATCTAATACAGAAAAAAATAGAAAAGTAGTTGTATCGCATTATACGACGACAATGTTCATTTCATCATTTATCCATCACACCCAAGGGTGCATAAGGCAGCAACGCTTTTTTTGTTGCTGTAACAAACTGTTTTTTACGAGGCAGGGTTGTTAGCCCCTGCACCCAACCCCCAAACCTGGAGGATCGGTGGGACCATTCTTGGTCCTTACGTTTACAGCACCTGGTATTCCCAAACAGTACTGACCAGGCTCGATGTTGCTTAACTTCGGTGATCGAAAGGAACCGGTGCATTCAACATAATATAGCCATAGACTGATGACGATGTTACCAAAGCGAAACTAATTTTTACTGAACTGTCATTTTCATAGAATTATCATTGTTGAAGAATATTCAAATGTATAATGTTAAAGAAAGATTCTTTGAATGTAGAATACATGAAGAGGGCGATTTGAAGTTGGAAAAAGGAAAAGGATTATTGTAAATTTATTTAAAAGCTGGATAAACTGAAGGAAAATAGAAAAAAAACCAGCTGAAGAGGGAAGTCTTGCTGCAACTGATATAAATATGCAATGCAAGTCTTGAATTATTGTTCATTTTTCTTTACATTTTCTCATTTTGTGTTTCTGCTTCACTATCAAATTATGACCTTGCATTTCTGGCAAATATTTATTGCTTCAGTTCTGATGTCTGTGTCGTGTGTATACAATTAAAAAAATGCAACGCCAAAATATGTCGAAATTTTGGCTGCTTCTTTAAAAGAACAGATATGCCAACGCCCATTTTTTCCATTGAAAGCTGTTGAAGCAACGAACAGATATTAACAATTCTACTCCGATCTTACCAAGTAATATCATTCGAATGAGCGGATACAAATTTTGGCACACACACAAAAGCATGGTTGCCTTTTTAAATACAACATTGATTCGAAATATGACAGTAAGCGAAAATCATCGTGTTAATTCACAAAAGTGTTGCAGGTCTTCCAAGTTCTTTAATTTTTTTTAAAGAGAATAATGGGATTTTATTGATAGTTCTTTTAATGTCATTATTCAATGTGTATACTAGAGTTGTCAATGGATTTTTACATGTGGGACTAATGATAAAAGAGTTTCTATACATACTGTCATTTTCTAAACCTGTTAATCTGTGTTGTCTAACTTCGACATTAATATCAAGTTCTTTGATCTCTTGGGACCAAATACATCAGTTATAACTATCAACGGCCCGAGCCAATTGCCTTTGCTTTTTTTTTTCACAAGTCCTCTAATATTAAATGTCTCGATGGTAGACCCTTTATATGCAATAGGAGGCATTTATGCAGTTTTAAATAAGAGGTTTCAGACTTTTAACGGTTGACAAACAAAGGAATCAACCCCTCACGATCAAAAGTGTGAAACAAAATAAATAATAAACAAATAATACGGCGTCTCTTCTTCGTGGCCGTGTTTAAAAGATGTTTTAAATGAAATTGAATTTGTCATCCTGGTTTTAACTTTTAACTTGCTTATTATTTAAAACAATTTTTTCCATGGCAAATGTTACTGAAAACACTGAGGGTGGGGGAATAAGGAGTAATAAGCATTCAACATAAATCCTCCTTAAATGTTGAATGCAGTGTTGATGCGATGCGATGGAAACTGTGACATAAAGAAAGGATTTGCTTGGGATGCTTATTTGCCAAAATTAATCTCTTTTAGGAAATTATCGACATTGGAATGAATCGATTCTTTCTTTTCGGGTAGAAGACAGGACTTGTCATTTTGTTTCATTTATATATGCTGTAAATTGTTTAGCCTTGACCCTGCATACATTTGGAAGTGGTTCTGTTCTCAGGTTCTATGAAGTATATTGTGGGGTTTTCCCTCTTTTCATAAAGATGGACTATATTACTTTTATAGAAGCGAGACTGGAGAAGACCGCCAGTAGTTCATAGTAGCTCTGTGTTCCACTCATCGAGAAGATTATTACGCCGTACCCGTCAGCTTCCGACGCAGACATACTCAATATACTACAGCTTCACCTCCAGAGACTTGTACAAATACTTTTTACTAACCCGTATTCCTGGACTACTAACCTTCCTTCAAGTCTCTATCTTTACGTTAATACACTTATTTTCTATCTCAATTTCTGGTCGTTGTTCATTTATTTGTGCAGGTCCCATTCCCGGGATCCACGACAAAGTACAAAATAATTGGAAAGTAAATACTTGGTTTCATTTGCTAAGAACATCATTGCCATGCTTATCATATTTTATCAACACCTTTCCAGAGGAAGAAAGAATTTCAAAGTAAATTCTCATATATTTATATTTTGTTAGATATTGAGCAAGATGTTGGCACGAGAACTTTTCAGCATCCACTCATATAAGTGCTTAAATTTATGAGTATTGAATAAAGTGGTCAGAAAATGGGTGGTTTACACTACCTAATTTTGAAATCTTAGCTTGCAATCCCGCAAGAAGGCCCCCAAACGTCCAAGGTCACCAAACAACCAAGGTCACCAAATGTTATTGTGAATTCAGAGTCTATGTAAAAGCAACCACCACCAATGTTGCCTTAGCTGTGATTTTTCACGTCTAAAGGAAAAAAAAATATTGTAGATTTTTAGGTAGAAGGTGCAAGATTCAAACAAGGAGGAATGAAATGAGGGACAGGATGAGGAATGGTTAGGAAGTCATGCAAGGAGCATGAACTACAACAGGTTGAGTGGGCGGACACGTTCTGGTTTGCGAACTGAACGTGAAGCTGCAAAAAGTCTACGTGGGTTGGCAAAGGTGGGCAAGAAGCCAACACATCGTTAATCTGGAAATCCTTTTTTGAATGCATTCAGCACATCCAAAATTTGGCAATGGAGATGGATCTCATCATATGACGGAATGTTGCTCTTAAGCAGGTCATCAGCAGGCAAAGCAAACATGTAACATGAATCAAACGCGTCGGCAATAAAGTAAAAAAAAAAAAAAAGAAAAAATGCCATGATTTTTAATTGGTCTTTTTCAAAGTTTCATTTCCGAATTACATCCGAGCCTGGAGTTAAAGTGAGATCCTCTATATACATATCTATCTATTTTTGGTTTAATGAAATTGCCGAAAAAATTATCGTGTTTTTTTAAAAATATGTTAATTGATTTTTTATTATTTTTGACAAACCTGAAAACGAGAAGGCGTTTTAGTACATGGAAAATCTCGGCAAATAGTAGAAGCAGCTTGTTGCTGAAATAATGCAGTATATTTTGCACTGGTACCGGTGATGTACGTTTTGGTCCAAAGGATCGAGGTTCGGGACGAGAAATCAGAAAGCCGAGTTCAAATTCCAGTTGAATTCGTTGCATTCACTTATGCACAAACACCCTTGGGAAAGGTACTAATCCATTGATTTTTCCTTTTAGCTATGGGTTAAATAGCAGGATACATTGGGTTCTTCTACATCCTTGACTTGCAACCAGTTTACCGCAGAATGTAATGGCAACCTACTGCGAGAAAATCTTCTATTCAGTCAGTCAGGTCTCTTTCGAGACATGATCACCCAAGCGTGTATCACGTATGGCATTTAACTGACTGACCAGTGATCGGTGTTCAAGCCCAAGTAATAGCTAATATTTTGAATGTTCAGTTTCAAAACAGACAGACCCAACCTATTTTGACAATTGGCGCAACACAATTTTCTGCTCTTATTTAGTCTGATAGGGGATTAAACTATGTTTAATAGACATCTATATGTTATCTTTGCAGTCGGTTCCTAAAATTTGTTGAGATTTTATTTTTTTATTTGGTGAAATTGACGACAATAGGCGTTAATGGAAATTCATAGTGTATGCATAGGAAAGGCTAAACATTTTAAGTTAACCGGGATTTGGGTGATAAGTAACTCACTGATTGATGAATAAAATATCATAATGGGATCAAAATAAAATTGCGACCTCCTAAAAATAAATTTGGTTAATCGTTTCAACTTAGACTTCCGAATTATTGATTTCTAATTTGATTCCTGATTACAGAAATGTTATCCCTTTTTATCTGTTTCGATTGGAGGCCGGGACGGACAGGATTAGTGGAATCGAGTCTAAGCGATAATCATATCCTTTCACACTGCACATGTGAACGAACACGTTTGTCAAAGGAACGACATCACGTCCCGTCTGCACTGCTCTTTTTTGCTGATCCACAACGAGTATCAACAAAAAAGACAGCACCGATCATGTAGCTTGTAAAATTCGGGTAACAAAACTTATTCTTACTTAGGTCTAGCACAAGACCATACAAAGCGCTTTAAATTGTCTGGGTTTCTTAATCATTCCATTCAAGCAGGCACATGGATGAATGATTAGTTTTGGAACTAGAAGATGCACAAAACAAATAAAACTTCTCTAAAGCATTTTGATTCTACTGTAACCGAATAACTTACAATTTCGAAATGTTTCTTTTTATCTATATAAAGCTAGGCTTACTCTGATACAAGACCACAAGTATGAAGCATCCAATGAAGATCGAACTCATTAGTGATGATCAGCAACAGAAGTTTGTCATTCACTGATCCAGATGTCAGAGCATAACTCTGTACGTTTCCATAACACATGTTTAGTGACGCCACCAACCATTACCTTTGCATACTGCTACTTCATGATTTTTAGAAAATCACTATGCATGCATCTTTGTGCGAATTAATTAGAGCAGCTGCTTCAATTTCCTTTCTTTCACCTTACGGTCAGCTTTAGACCAACTAGAGTGACAGGGTGTAATCGATTTCTATTTTTTCCTCAGATTAGGTCATTTGCAGTGATGTGCAGTAACATGAATCTATCTATCTATCTATCTATCTATCTATCTATCTATCTATCTATTCTCAGCCTATTCATTATCTATCTATCTATCTATCTATCTATCTATCTATCTATCTATCTATCTATCTATCTATCTATTACAGAAATTAACGAAGATTAACGAAATGGTTATAAAAAAAACCGAAAATTTGAAATTATTTCTTAGAACGTTATTTTTGATCAATACTCGTATTTAAGTAGATATTCTTAAAGAAAAGGATTTCCAACAAGCTAGAAAGCAAGAATCAGAAATGTTGTTGTGTCAGTCAATGAATATACACCCTTGTACAAATTAATTCGAACAATTGCTTTAGTTTCCTTTCTTTCTCCATAAGGTCAGTTTTAGACCCACTGGAGTAACAGGGTGTAATCGATTTCTATTTTTCCTCGGATTAGATCATTTGCAATAGTGTGCAGCAATATAAATAATTTTTGAGGTGTATGATGAAATTTGTTTGGTCTTGAAAAATATTGTGTCATCCGTAATTGTATCAGATTTTTATCACGCCCAGACACTATTGTGTCTTCTGTCGATTAGTTGTCCTACGGCCATTGTCTGCGATAGACGTTAATCTAAGGAAGCGTACGAAAATTGTAACACCACACAAACACACTGGCAAGATTCCAGAGAGATCGCGGATATTGTTGGTGTCAGCCTTTGAACTGTTAGTCGTGAAATCAAGGCAAAGAAACAAACTGGATCCATTAATTTTAAACGTAAAAGAAAATGCGCTCGGAAGACAAAAACAACACCAAGAGACGACGTATACGTGATCAGGGAAAGTGTGAAAGATCGTAGGAAAACATTATTCGTTTTGTTTCAATTAATTTACCCAAGAAGGTGTGTGTGTGTGTGTGTGTGTGTGTGTGTGTGTGTGTGTGTGTGTGTGTCTGTCTGTGCCTGAAAGAGAGAGAGAGAGAAACTTTTTTTCAGATTTGTAAAATCATTTCATCCAAAGCAAGGCAATAAAACCCCTAAAAAGGTTATTGAATGTTAGAGAATATGAGGAAAACAAAATTATTTAGGAGAGTGAGAGAATAATAATAAAAAACAAGAATTAAGAAGACAGAAAACAACGATTGACATTCCCTTTAACTTTTTTTGCGATAGAAGAAACTAGTAGCATAGAATTTACGAAATACATATAGCCAATTTAACTGTTAAAACGATGAGACCTTGTCGCCAATCTCCGTTTAAATTTATCAAGTCTAGGTACCGTAGAGGAAAGGTCATCAGAATAATCAGCATTAAAGCATTTATAGAAAAGGTACAAGGAAACTACTTTACGGCGGTGTGGAAGTGACTGAAACCGATATGCCAGATCAGGACCGAAAACATTGCAAATTCTTCTTTGGATTTTATCAAGAATATCTAAACATATAGCAGGAGCACCAGACCATATGTGACAGCGATATTCAAAGCAAAGATGAATAATGAACCAATAAATATGTACGATAGATTCTGTCGAGAAAGATTGTCTATCACGACACAGGGAATCAATTTTCCTAGTTGTAGGCCTGGCAATTGATTGAATATTATATTTCCATTTCATTTCAGCAGAAAATGTTTGTCCGAGAAGGAGCAAGGAGTCACACTTTTAAAAGTTACCATCAACCACGCTGAGGGAAAGTAAAAATGATTCTGCCAAACGATTAAAAGCGAACAGTTTTTTGAGAACTAATGGAAATACCATTACTATCATCGTCAAATGACATTAAGTAATATTAAATACTGTAACATACACTGCCAATTACACTTTGAAAATATTTCTGCCAATTAAAAAACAAAAACAATCTGTTATTACCTGGGATATAATTGCGAAAACCAAATCCGCTTATAACGGAAAAGGAAACAGATGTAATTTAGGTCCTTTAGAAAAAAAACAAAAAACAAAAAAAACAAAAAACAAACAAACAAACAAACAAACAAACAAAAAAACTAGTTATCTTAATACACAAAAGAAGCTTAATTTACAGAACAAAAGAAGGGAACTGATGATTACATGCAAAAATAGAAATAAATATCTGCTCAAATACGTTGCCCTGCATTAATATAGATTTTTTCTATATAGATTCTCTTTAATATTATTATTAATTTCTAAAAACAAGTAATCTCCTTTGATACATAAGCACAAAGCGTATACCCTCTGCCCTAAAAAATATTCTCCATATAAATTCAACTTTTTATTTTTAATTTTTAATTTCAAGTCTGAGTTTTTGCGAGAACCAGACATTCAATTCTCGGAACGGTCATTTTCTAATATGCATCTGATGACCCTATATCTGCACCATATATATATTTTTCTTTAATCGTTTCACCTCAAGCAAGACGGTACCACCACTGATGCGAAGGGGCGACATAAGAGAGTAAAGATTTAGGCAGGAAGAAAATGAAGAGAAAGGCGAGCCAGTTACATGGGATGCCAGAGAAAGAGCAAGAGAAAGAATGTGAACACATGAGTGGAGACAGTTGCGAAGGTAGAGAGAACGGAGAAGAACAAGATACACGGGTGATGTAAAAAGAACTGGTGTCAAGTGGATAAGAGATGGGAACTGATTTTTTTAATCATATCACCCCAAGCAAGGCATTTTACTACCAGTGTTTTGCAGGGGGGTACATAGGAGAAAAGTTATGAGGAAGAGTGACAGGTTATAGGGGGTGTCAGGAAGTGGGTAAGAGAAAGATGAGAATACTGATGAGAATGGAGTGTACGGAGAAAGGAGCATGAGGGAGTGGATGAAGGTTAATGAGATAGGAGATGACTATTGACTTTACATTTAAATTCTTGGAGATTGTAGCTGTCGGGGAAGAAACTAAACGGAAAGGAATTCCACAGGCGCGAAGTGCGAGAAAAGAAGCTACTGGAGTAGAATTTGCATTTACATTTTATCGGCTTCGCAGTAAAAGGGTGGGACCTAGTTGCTAGTTTTGTGGCTCGAGTAAATTCATATATAGGGGGAACCAGTGATCTAAGTTCATCGGAGCAGAAGCCGTGAAAGTATTTGTAGAAGAGACACAGGGAAGCCACATTGCGCTGGTGAGAATGTGGTTGCATCTGAGCTGCCAAGCCGGGATCGATCACATTACAGATTCTCCGTTGGATTTTGTCAAAAACACCTAGGTGGATAGCAGGAGCACCCGATCAGATATGGCAGCAGTATTCAATGCACGAGCGGATGGTAGACTTCAAGTCGTACTATAGACGTAGAATAATATATATATATATATATATATATATATATATTAAATAAATTGCAAACAATATGTTTAGTTATTTTTAAAATCCGTTCATACTCACGAATAATCTTTTGCGTATTACAATAAAAAATGTCAGAAATGAGCTGTAGCGTTGACAGATGTTATTTTCATTAATTTCTTAAAGTACTTTCAACCTCTTTCCGAGGTCATCTTCAGGGGTGTGAGTTATGGTAACAAATGTAACAAAAATGTACAGTATTTTTTAACAACACAGTTTTCCGGTTACTGCTCATTTCTGACATCTTTTGATTGTAATACGCGAAAGATTATCCGTGAGTAAAACGGATTTTATTAAAAAGAAGCAAACATTGCAGTTTATTTAATCTGACTTGTTTAAAAGAAAATTTGCTGCCTAAATACACAAATATATATATATATATATATATATATATATATATATATATATATATATATAGAAAGAGAGAGAGAGAGAGAAACATATACATAAACATGTATACAGTTTACACTGGATGATAAACTGAAGCAGTTCGTCGTCAAATGTACTACTTTTTATTATTATGTAGTCATTTTTCATCATATTTCCATTTCTGCTTTGGTCGCGCTATCAACCAAGTCTGCGGGAAGACCTAAGGCAGGTCGTGGTGTGTCGCTATGGCTTCATTTCATGTTTTTTCTATCTCCCCTATCATCCCTAGCGTTACATAGACAAAGTTTTCCTTAGTGTGTGGGTTGTACTTAACAAGACAATTTTTTGTATATCTCTTAAGCTGGGGTTTCCAGGGATTCTTTCAATGTGTTGTTTTGTTCCATTTTTTATCATTCCAAGTGCACCTACTATCACTGGCGCGATTCTTGTTTTCCATTTCCACATTTTTTCCTATTTCAATTTCCAGGTCTTTATATTTTGACAGTTTTTCGAATTCCTTCGTTGCTATGTTACAATCAGCTGAACAAGCCATATCAATTAATAGGCAAATTTTTCTTTCGGGTTCTTAACAATAATGTCCGGCCTATTTGCTTCAATTTTTCTTTCTGTGTAGATGGTATAATCCCATAGAATGGTGACATCTTCTATTTCTGTAACCGGAGCTGGGTGGTGTTCATACCAGTGTTTGTTTACATATTTTCCATAGTGTTTGCACATTGTCCAATGTAAATATTGCCCCACTCTATCGTGGCGATTTTTATATTCATTTAGAGCAAGTACAGAACATCCTGAGATTAGATGGTCTATTGTTTCTTGGTGTTTATCACGAAACCTGCATTTTGGATCCATATTATTATGTATAATATTTGCCTGAAAGTTTCTAGTGAAAAGACTTTGGTCTTGTGCTGCAAGAATAAAGCCTTCAGTCTCAGACTTTAATCCAGATGCATGTAACCATCGATGAGTATTAACTTTATCAACATTGGATTTATTGGTACGTTCTGGATATTGGCCATGCAGAGGTTTGTCTTGCCAGCGTTGTTTCATCTGTTCAAGAGCTTTATCTTTGGCTTTCTTTTTCATATTTTTTGCCGCAATAGTTGGTTCTTGGCTTCTGTTTAGCTTTCCCACGGAATCTACTAAATGTAAATCTTGTTTGTATTTATTGCCTTCTTTTATTATTGAATATTTTTCTCTCTGTTTTCATTGTTGACTAATTGTATCATCCAATCCTTTGTTGTTTCTATGTATGTTAGTAAGCCAATAATTGTTGTCTTGTGTGACAATTCTAGCTGAATAAGACCTCTTCCACCTTCTTTACGGAGTATGTATAGACGGTCTCCATCAGCTTTTGGATGATGCATCTTATGCTTAGAAAGTAGCTTTCTTATTTTAGAATTCATTTGTCTGATGTCGTTTAGAGTCCAGTTCAAGATGTTGAAACTATATTGGACCACTGGGATAGGAAGGCTTTTAATGGCCATAATTCTGTTCTGAGAATTCAATTCAGTTTTTAATATCAGTCGTAGCCTTCTGTAGTAATCTTTACGCACTATTTCTTTCATTTTTATAGTTTCACTCTCATTTATACCTAGGTATTTATAAGGTTCTTCTGGCTCTAAATCTTTTATTGTTACAGCAGGGTCTAAGCTAATTGAGGATGTTTGTTGTAGCGATCCTCGTATAACTTTAGCTTTAGCACATTTATTCAAATTGAATTTCATTCCAATGTCTTCATTGAAGCATTTTACAGATTGCAGAAGACCTTCCAGCTCATTATCATTCTTAGCATACAACTTTAAGTCATCCATGTAAAATAGATGGCTTATTATTATTATTGTTGTTATATCCGTTTATAATTAAATGACTAAGAAGACTGTGTAAAATGGTTTTTGTCCTTGGCTAGCAATTATTATTTTCTATTTACTTACACTTAGAAAGTATCGAAATGGCTAATATTATCTTCAAACTTAACTTTTTTTGACCATGGTAATAATATTTCTGAAATTTACCTGAAATGTTCCATTCGGAAAACTGGCGAATGGGAACATTCTTGTTCATGCAAAATAGAAATAAAACGATACATGATTCAAAAGTCGCATTTATTTATTCGAGGATTACACAAAAAAGGACCACAAAAAATTTAGAAGTGATTAGTTTTTTGCGATTTACGCTTATACTGCACATTAGTTTTCACGAATCACTCCTCGAAATATAGTCTCCCATCAAGTTTTCATTCTACCATCCTTGGTAGCCGCATTCAAATTCCAGTATATCCTGGCGGGAGCACTCGCCATTTTTTTTCTGAATCAGCCTCCTTCATGTTCATTGGTCTGACAATGACGCCTATTTAACGTTGTTCTTTTCCACACTAAACTCGGTCCGCTGTGGTCAATCCTGTCTGTGGTAGCGTGCTGTGGTGTTTCTGATGTCACAAAGGCAAAGATAACACGGAAACTTGGGAAAGCTGCATTGGAAACAAGTCAGGAAGACCACCATTTTGAGTTCTCCAATAATCTTCTAACCGTACCCTTTATATTTCAAGGAATCTAGCAAGATCTTGACATTGTTGTATTCTTTGAGTTGCACCGAGCGAGCCAGGGTAAGAGATGAATACAATCCACTGCTTGAGTCTCGACGTCAAAAGCTCGATATTGGACTCTGTGTGACCAAGATCTTTAATCAGGTCGTTGAGGTTTTTTAAGGTTGGAGTAGTAAAGGTTTCTCTCCTTAGTTATGCCTCTGTAATCAGCATCAATGATTTAATTTTTCTGATTGCTGCTCTTTTCTGAAGACGGCTAAGGGGACGGGAAGTCCATGGCATTATGGCACTGAGGCGATGGATTGCAGAAGATCTGGATATACGATAACAAACGCATACTGGCCAGCTCGACGTTTGGAAGGGTCCACCATGCAGAAAAAAACAATTGCTTGAGTAGTCAGTTGGTTCCCTACAAATTCGTGGGATTACGAATTTCATGGCTCTATTTTCCCTTCCGTATCATCCTGCAAAAGAGCAAAATAAAAATATGTGTATAAAAATACAAATATATTTCACCTAATGTTATTGAAAAATCCTAAAACATTACATTTTTGATTTTTTCAATTTCTAAAAATCGTGCGCTGAATATGCCATTCTTGAAACATATTTAATAAATATTTTTCAATAACATTGGTTTAAACAAAAATAAAAGTAAAAAATATTTAAATAAAAAATCCAAATTTTTACACTTAAAAAATCCACTATCTAAGTATGCAAAACTTTTCATTTTATTTCCTAGAGTTCTTTTACAGAGTTCGTTGGTGAAATTAGTAATAAATTTCATAGGTCTTCCATTGGATCTTTGAACCTGAAGCGATTTAGTCACTAGAGTAAGAAAGCATCATATTTCTGAACAGAATTTCTATCTGGAAATATCTTAATAAATAAATGTGTTCTATTAAATTTTCAAAATGATTTAATTATCTTTGACACTATAAATTGATTTGTTTCCATTTTCAGACTGATAAGAAAATAAACAGTAGATTCTTAAAGATTACCTACTTTTATAAACCCAGTTGCAGGAAATCTCGAATGCCATTACATATATATATATATATATATATAGGAAAAACTATTAAAAAGTTGTAAGTTTAAAAATGTATTTTTTGACAGTATTTGTTTATTTCTATTATATATATATATATATATATATATCCCAATGCAATAATTATCATTGTTATCAGAACATTTTCAGGTACAAAGAATGAAAACATCGCAAAAAAGACTGATATCCAACTGTTCATTAACATATCAAAATATATAAATTCAATAATAAATTCAATATGAACAATCTCCTACTTCGAATCATAAGGTGATGTTGAAGGGTTCTGGTTTATTTGTAATGACGTTTTGGTACCGAAATCATGCATGTGTATTTGTATAAAATAATAATAATAATAATAATAATAATAATAATAATAATAATAATAATATGGATAAATATATATTTTTTTCCTATCTAGTCAAGACTTGTGAAAGTATTTCATGTATATCACTTTTATATGAAACATGTATATTTGAATTCAATTTACATTGCAGTATTGCCCGCGAAATACCAGGATGTAGCTAACAAAATCTTTTTTCCGTATTGACAACATCCCCCCCCCCCCCGTGATAATAACTGCAACTGTTAAATATGACCGAAAAGAAACTAAATTGGAAAGCGAACGAGAATTTTCCCCCTATTTTCATGTTTATCTACAATGTCTTATTTAAAGTTTTGGAAAATACAATAAAATATTATTAAACATACATAGTTTCTCAGAGAGATTTAATAAAAATTGTTGAAATGAATTCTTGTTACCTACTAAATAAAATGAAAGACAAAAGGAAAATTCTTTCTACCAACTTATTTCAGTCCTTTATGAACGTTATTAAGGCAAGTTTGGGAATTTTATTTCCTTATTAGTATTTATACAGAAGTTAACATGGGGAATGGGCGTTGTGTTAGAGCGGAACGAGAAATCGGGGAGCCGAGTTCGAATTCCAGTGAATTCGTTGCATTTACTTAGGCGCAAATACTCTTGGGAAATGTATTAATCGTCTCTTTCCTCTCCAGCTATGGGTTAAATAGCAGAACAGATTGAGTTTTATAGCCTTGGCTGGCAGCCGGTCTACTGCAGAAAGTAATGGTAACCTGCTGCGGGATAATCTCCTGCCAAGTCAGTCATGTCTCTTTCGTGATATGATCACTCAAGCGTGTATCACGCATGGCACTTAACTGACTGAACATGGAGAAAATAAAATAACGTCACATTTTAAATTAAAGAATGTTATATTAAAAAAAAATCAACTTCATATTAGGAGATTTTCTTTAGCGGCATATAAACCTCTATACCGAAATCAAAATATTTTTACCACAATTTTATGGCTTCAACTAAATATATTTCGAACGCAATTGTATGCCTTCATCTATAGATATTTTGTACTTCATTTTAAATTTTCTGAAAAATGTATGTTTTTATTTACAGATATAATTTGTAAATGATCTGTAGTAGTTGTTATATGTCTTGGTATGAACATATTTCTTTAAAGAAAGGACATTATGTTGATACTTTTGCTATTTTCAAATAGTTTTCTCATGGGCTTCTACAGAAATGCAGTCGGTGTATACTAGAGTTCCAGATGACAGGATGGTAAAAACTTAATGGACAACGTAAACGACGACGAATGTTGCGTAATGCAATGTTTATTAAATGTAAGGTAGTTAATGGTGTTGTTTTTATTTACATAGACAACCGCGGATTATACAGAGATGACGGATTAAAGATAGCACTGGACAACAAAAGAGAAAATGATAAAATAAGGAAGGCATTTTACAAACTCTTTAAACAACTACATTTTGAGATAATAGTCAAAACAAATAGAAGACTAGTCCAATATTTAGATGTAGAATTAAATTTACTGGCAACATCTCTCCATATATGAAAGCAAACACAAATTTAAAGTACATAAACACATGATCTAACCATCCCAAAAACATAATCAAGCACATTCACAAAGAAATAGAACGCAGGCTATCAAAATTCATCAAACAAAACAATATTTGATGAAAAGAAAAGAAACTATAAAGATGCACTACGAAAATCTGGCCATAAGAACATTTTAGAATACAATTCCCAACCAAACAGACAAATAAAAAAACAATGATAGAAAGCAAAGCGTTCTATGGTTCAACCCACAATTTAACGTAGAAGTAAAAACCAAAATAGGACAAATATTTTTTAAACTGACCGATAAACACTTTCCCAAAAGTTTAGAACTAAACAAAATTTTCAATAGGAATACAATCAAACTGTATTAGTAATTTAGAAAATTTGGTAAAGAAACAAAACGCCAGAAACCTAAATAACAACGTCCAAAACAAGATCATTAATGAAGAATGTAACTGCAGGGACAAAAATAAATACCTACTTCAAGGACTTTGTAGTACAAAAGAAGTCATTTACAAAGCAAAAGTACATGACTTAAATGGTCTAAACAAAACATATTTGGGATCAACAAAAGATGCTTTTAAGATCAGATGATTTAATCACAGGTCTACATTTAGCTAGAAAAATTGTACAAAATTGACTAGCCATGTGTAGAAATTGAAATTAAAATATGGAAAAAACCCAGACAAGCCTTATAACGGTGGCAAAATATGTAGACTGTGCCAGGAAGAAAAGTTAGCTATTATGCTATGACTAAATTATGACCAAGCGTAACTATAGCAAAAAATAACAATTAGGATCATACAACCATGGATGAAAACGTAAAATCAATTATTGTAAATCGCCTGAAGACACCATATATATATATATATATATATATATATATATATATATAAAAACTTCCAAATTCTACATACATTGAAAAATCTTGCTTCTTCAGCAACGATCAAAAACAAAAGTTTTTTTTATTTCAAATATGGTACAAAAATTCACATACCGGAAGAAGCCAAAACATTATCCATCCACAGGAAGTTAAAAAAAACTGTTAACTGTGACACGGTTAAATGTTAATTAATTGATTCTTTAATACAGAAATAATCTTAATGTCTTCTAATATCGAGTCTTGAATTTCTTTCTCTACCCCACTGTTTTTATATCTGGAGGACAAATCTTTGGATCCATTTTTCTCCGCGTTCATTGCGTGTTCTTAGTCTAAATTTGCCAGCTATTTTCTCTTACCTTTCGTTGCCTATTTTGGCATTTAGGTCTCCCATGATAATTATATTTTATTGTAATTTAGCCATGAAATTGTCTAGCATAGAGTATAAAAGATTCGATTTCTTCTTCTGTACTTTGTGGGTCGGTGTATACACGATTATAACGGATATGTTGAAAGACTTTTCTTTCAGTTTAACTACAATAATTCTTTCAGATAATTAACAGTGTCCTAGATCGCAATTCTTTGTGTCTGGATTGTGGATTCAATTTCAATCAAACTCCTTTTTCATTTTCCCTCTGCCTGCGTATATAATTCTGTGGTTGTCACTTACAAAATCACCTTTACTTGGCCACCTAGTTTCACATACATCTAAAATGTTGACGCTTAACTTACTAATCTCCTGTTTTACATTTTCTGAACACAGTTGTTTAACGTTCTAACGTTCCATTCTCTGAAAGTTATTTTTTGTTTAGTCGCTGGATAATGGTTCGGTGAGCCTGTCGCTCATGTCGATCCTTCCGGGCGAGGGATCAGTTTCGAGGAATTTTATCCCCTTTACGCTTTTTTTTTGGCTAAATGTCACTGGATAACAGGTGACACTTATATTGTGCATGTCGTTCCTTACCAGGCGAGGAGTTAATTTCCATAGGCTTAACCCACTTGACGTCTTTAGGTTTCATATTTTGAATGATTATTGCCACGATTGGGATTAATAGTGGAGTGGATTCCCGTTGCCTTCTCCAAGGTGATTTATTAAGAAAAAAATCATTAAATGCTGCGACCACAATCAATTAACATTACGTTCATAAGCATACTATGAGTTCGGACGTAAATACATACATATATACGTACATATAAAGGAAATAAAAAACAAAACAAAACAAATATTAGAAATTATTTAAAATATTAAGAACTTAAAACAAAACATATAAGAAAATGAATGGATTCACGCATTTGAAAACTGGCAGGTTTATATTTCAGGAGAGGTTGATAAAAAAGTAAAGGGATTCTGGGAAATATCGACACAGACGCCGTTACAGGTCTCAAAAGAGAAAAGAGGCTCTTTTTACGTGTGGCACTGTGAAGCGTTTGTGTTCTGTTCTAATAACCCAGGCGTTGAACACTATTTTTTTTAATCATATCACGAGCAAGGCGGTAACGCCACTGAAGCGCAGGGGGCTACGTAGGAGTGAAAAGATTGGAAAAGAGAAAGCCGGAGACCACATCCTAAACAAGGAAGAATGAACGAGCCTCTTCACCTGTTCAATAGACGTGGGTGGAGTGTGAACCGGGCGATAGTTTAGTCTATCTACTCTAATTGCCAAAAAAAAAAAAAAAAAAAAAGAAAAGAGTGAAAAGATTGGAAAAGAGAAAGCCGGAAACCACATCCTAAACAAGGAACAAGGAATGAGCCTCTTCACCTGTTCAATAGACGTGGGTGGAGGTGAACCGGGCGATAGTTTAGTCTATCGTTTTAGTAAATATCTGCTTTTTACTGTTTTTCCTTAGATTATTTTGTTATTTTTGTATATGTTTTCTTGATTTTTGTTGTTAATAATTTAATTTTGTTTCTGTTTGAGTTTTCTATCGCTCATTTGGACAGTATTTCTTTTTGGCTGTACGAATACTTTGTCATTTTGGATATATATAAGCAAATTTGTGTTTTAATTAAAATTATTATTAATATATTTTACATAGTATAAGTATACTCAATGGTTTCTTTAAGTTAGATCTAAAATATAAAATATTTTCTTTCTTTTTTGTTTTTTGTTTTATAAAATGTTGAGATACAGAGAAAACTAAAGGAAAACAATAAATGTAACAACAAACGATGCATCAAGGAAATGGAGTCTAGACAAGGGCTTTGAAATAGGCTGACACATTTGTCGTTAAAATTGAAAGAAATCATATATTCCCCAAAAATATAAACTTTTTTCAAATTTAAAGTGAATCTCTATTCTGATTAGTTAAATTGAACACACACATAAATTCTTCTCCCTTCCCATATCTATAAATAACAAATATATTGTTTCTTATATTCAAATGAAAATCATTTTCACAACAATGATATAACATTGTCTGATGACGAAGTAAAAAAATCTCTAAATATAGAAATTTCTGTGTCGCAATGTAAAATATATTAATTTTAATTAAAAAGCAAATTAAATTATATAATGCTTTACAATATTTGTTGTATTGATCACTTTTATAAAAAAGTAAATGCCGGTGAACTCGGAATTGTAAAAATGTTGATTCTTTTCACCTATATATATATATATATATATATATATATATATATATATATATATATATATATATATATGTTGGGACGCCCGCGCCTATTCGGCTATAATGGACTATTCCATTACTATGTAAAGTAATGGTGGCATCTACGGATGAGAGTGTGCCGAGCAGCCGATCGACAAGTCAGTCGTAGACTTCCGGTGACGACCCGGAAGTACCTATTACTCATACTACGTCTTACGATGGTTGAGACGATTAACCCTTATTCTTGTATTGGATACTAATAACCTTTGTAAATATTATTTTCACGGAATACAACAATTAACCTATTCCTGTTGTTGAGTTATTCTTACTCACGACATAACAATATATATATATATATATATATATATATATATATATATATATAATTACGCTCTCGTTACGATTGAACTCTCTAGAGGGTAAAATTAAAAAAAACAGTGACTTCTTCTTCGATGTACACATTACTCTTTAGTCATGAATTCAGCTCTCTCGGATACTGGCGTGTGTATACACCGTGTATGTATAACACGTTAAAAATTCCTCCTCTCTCAGCCAAGCGCCGAGAGCTTAGGGGTAGGCACTCCGACTGATATATATATATATGAATAAAGACAAAAGGAAAACTGATCATAGCCGATGCGTTTTGTCTTCTAATAGATTTTATCAAGGCAAATGTGGACGAAACACCTAGGTTAAGACAAACTATAATTTTGTCTTTATTCATATTGTTTTTTTACAGTCATATTTTAAAAAAAAAGAATATTTACTGGAGAAGTATTAACAACAAGACGTGTATACATGTGCGTATGCGTATAAGAGATGAATGTAATTAACTTGAAAGTAATCAATAATTATTGAATATGTAGTATTATTACTGGTTTAATGAGAAGTATTAACACGATTTCGTAAATAAATAAACGCACCCCTTTACAACCACACACTTGCAAGTATATATATATATATATATATATATATATATATATATATATATATATATATATGTCTACACATTTTCATGATTATGTAAAATGTGTTCTACTCTGTAAACATTTGTATATTTTGGAACATTACAATCATTGGTGCCTATGTCTAAACTATTTCCAACATTTCTTCCTCTTTGATTCTCTCTTTCTCTGTCTGTCTTTATTTTCCTCTCTCTCTTTCTCTCTCTTCCTCCTCCAATTGGCATCTTCTCAACATTTCCCAAAATAGCCTACTTCTGCTGACATGTGCAAACGCCGGCCATATAGCAATCATCTTTCATTGCATGTGTCGAAGGCAAAGCGCACACATCGGATCTGATTTCAAGGTAAGGACAACGCCTCAGATTTTAGTGCAGCTAAGAAAAGAACATCAGGCTGTACAGGTGGGAGTCCCATATATATATATATATATATATATATATATATATACACACACACACACACACACACACACACACATATATATATATTACAGAATGAGTCACTCTGTACGGGGGGCACGCGAGGTAGAGGGTAGAGGGTTATGTCAAGGAGAATTTTTTTATGGATAGGAGAAGAAGATCACGGTTGACTCTAGACTTGAACAGGATTGTAAAGATCAGAGAAAAATCCTCTTGAGAATTATATCCGTAGGGGCATGGCTTGCAGGAAGAAACTCTTTGAGTGGAACTTATTTCTCACCTATGGGAGAGAGAGAGAGAGAGAGA